>JBBPKC010000413.1:0-20508 GCA_038089055.1 Tylopilus aff. balloui
GTTCAGAGAGAGAAGAAGAGAATGTGAGATACAGGCGGGTGTCTGGTATATATACTGCCTGTCGGGCAGATGACGTCTGAGTGCGTCTGGCATCCTACTGCTCTGGTAACGTCCGAGGGGCGTTACAACGATCAAGCAATAGGGTTATTTTCTGTGCTCCTACAAGCGCGGGCGACTTAACGTACAGCCAAATTATCTCAATCCTGCGAACCACTATATCAATGGTTCGGACGGAGAACAATTTTGCCCCCAGGTTGTGCTAGGCACGCTATGGTAACAACCTGGGGTACAACGCCGTCTCGACGAGGATGTCCGAACCTTATTCTTGCCCAAAGTTCTCTCCCTAGCACTGCATTTGCCGCCATCGCATATGGAGCATAGGCGTGGCTCTGCTAGCATTTATATGCATAAAGAAATACGACTCAAAAAAAGACAATCTAGACTACAGGGGAGGAGCGCACACTACTTAGACCACCGCCTTCCGACGCCTCTGCACAGCGGGGATATCAACTGTAAACCACAGCTCGCAGACAGCGCCACGGCCACGCTTAAAGCTCCTGATGGGCGGTGGTACCTCGAGTGGAACTGACACTTCACCGTGTCCACCTTCATACTCTCGAGCATCCTCTTTCGGAAAGGGCGACCGCCGCCCGATGGCGGACAAGTCAATCGGCCGAGTCGCGAAAAAGATCTTCAGGTGACTGACATCCACGTCCTGCTTCTTCTCCAGTTTAAAGGAAAATGGGGGTGTACCATTCCTGTATCCTACTGTGAGTGTCCCACCTTTCTTCCTCAGTGGCGCTTCGGGTTCGCCAGAGCTTGCCTGTGTGTAGAATGGGACTAAACAGTATCAACAAAGGCTGGATGAGCTATGGGAAAGTCTGCTCACCTATGCTCAGGTCGCTGTTGAATAAGAACACGTTCAGAAACAGGTCATGTGAAGTATTGTTTGTTATTTTGAGCCCGTAGAATTCGATCGGATCGACAACAAAATCAATCACGTCCGACTTGCTCGAGTTTGGATCCGTCTGAGAGAATATATATTCGCCTTCAGAGAAGACTGGCAACCCAAATTCGTCATATTCGATATTCAAGGAGCAGAAGTCGAGGGAAACATTGTCCTCGCTGCTGGTCGGACCGCGTTTCTCCGCGAGACCAAGGAACCAGTAGTAATGAGCGGCAGATGCCAACACACGAGCCATGTTGTCGAGAGTAGCCGCGTAGGGGAGTTTCGTCAGTCCCAACTCCTTCAACTTTTCATCTAAGGTCCTGAAAATGACCCGATCAATTTCCATCGCAACCTCCAGTTTCGCCTCTTCTTCGGCTTCAACTAGCTGGAATTGCTGGGCATCCGTGCCGTACCCATCTGAGTGTCGAAGAAAATCGAGGGCCGCGTAGTCGTAACCTACGTACAAGGGTATTTTTCCGACCCGGGTCAGTCTTGCAAACGATACTCCAGTGGGAGGAGTAGTCATAACCAGGGTTTCGAAGTCCTTGATCAAGAAAGCTCCGTTAATAGGTATAACTCCCAATCTGCCCTTTTTGTCATCATATAGGGTGAATTCTGCCCCATGCCGTACACCGTGCGCCAAACCGGCAGCAATGACATATTCGCCACTCTTGCGAACGCGAACAGGGTGGAAAATATGACTTGGTGCAAGAACTTTGGCATCGAATATAACGCGGTGTCGGTTGACGCCTATGCACTGAGGATGCTGACTGATTTTTTTTTCCCAGCATGAAGTGAGTATCATATTATCCTACAGGTTGAAACGCTCGTACTTTTTGAGATGGATCCCCTCGATAAGCTCGGCGTAAGAAAGGTCTCTGATAGGGCAATTCTGGAGCCTCTCCAAAAGCGCAGCGGTAAATTGCCCGCGCCTTGAGTTCCTACATTCGTAGGCGAGCTCTCCCTCACCGCAAGCGGCCAAAAGTACGTGCGACCGCTTATGGCGGGCGAAAGCTTCCACGCCAAGAGCTGTGGCTGATCCCGAATAAGAGCAGTCAAAGATGACGGTCTATTCATGCATGGTCAGAAATCGATGGGAGAAACGTTGGTAGTACATACGATGTTATTTCCCTTCGCCCTCGCAATCTCCTCGATTAAGGTAGCAATCGTGAGGTTAGGAATTGGCAGGGGGCCTGGAGGCATCTCAGTGCCAGCAGCTTTTTTCACGCAATCATGAGGAATTATGGCTGTAATCTTCCTTTCAAGCCCCCAGGCGGGCGGGGCCGCGACTTGACCGCCGTGCCCAGAATAGTATATAACAATTGGATCTCCACGATTGATGCGCTCATCGTCCCGCAACCTCCGGAAGGCTTCGAGTATCGCGCCACGAGTAGCCCTTCGGTTGAAAAGCGTGATGATGTGGTCTTCAGACACCCCAAGCATCTCTATTAAATACTGTTGCATTGCTTCGGCATCTGCGACCGCACCACCAAGGTCCGACCATTCCACATAGCGGTCAATTCCAATGATCAAAGCGAAACTGCGCTTCTGATCAACTATGTAGAGCGCGATATACAGAATTACGCACAACCGAACCGCGGATCGTCCCAGGTCGCGGACAACACGCTCGGCGTTCTCCTCTGTAGTAATTCGGCCAGTCCGTGTGCATTGCGATTCACGAATATTGAAGAAACGTACGATTGTTGATGGTTTCTTGATCGTTGCCCATCTTCAGCAGAAGCCTGGGAGTATGGCTAACGCTTAGACGACGCAAGAGTTTGAGGGGGTAATTTGAGTATCGAGGAGGGCCAAGCTTTCAAGATGACTGTACAAGGCCCAAGGAAGTTGGTTTAATCTCACGCCACGCACCACCATGGGCCAGGCGGCCAATCAGACGGCGCACCGCACGTCAATTTCTCGAGCTAGGTCACGCTGGCCTGAACAGCGGAGGAAAAGATTAGATAAGATAGGATTCAATCATCGATCACGTGCTCTGGGGTCTGCCGTTGGTCTAACCTGAGACGATCAACGACTGTTCGTCGCTGTCAGGCTCCCGCCCACTCCTTTACAACACATTTCCCTTCTGTATACGGGCCAGATGGCAGATGCGTTCGATGTCATTCCTTTCGATGTATGTACTCCTAAGCTGGCCCAATCCACTGTGAATCGTGTTTTCGCCCAGGATGTCAGGGGGGATTGGAAGAAGTTGGGATCCGGCTCATTTGGGAACGTTTACAAAGGTTGGTTGATGCCTTGTATTCTCTCTCTGATGCTCACAGAAATTGCAGGCTCTTACCTTGGGATCGACGTGGCTATCAAAGAGGTCCTTCCCTCGAGCAGCTATGATGTTGCCAAGTACTTCGAGCGAGAGTGGCGACTCATGAAGTAGCCCACCGCTCTCCCCGTCCCGTCCCGTCGCTCACCTCCCCTCCAGAGAAGCCCGTCACCCAAATGTAGTTTTATACATTGGCCTTTCCAAAGCACCACCACCTGATGGTCGGATTTTTATTATTTCTGAGTACATCGAAAATGGTCAAGTGAATACAGTCGTTGAAAATTCAGTACTAACCCCTAAATCAGGAAATCTTCGACAATACATTTTCGACAAGAATAAGCCCTTTCCCTGGCGTCTGCGTATATCCTTCGCAACGGATATCGCCCGTGCATTGGCATACCTCCACGCACGTAAATGTATACACCGTGATTTGAAAGGCGAGAACCTGCTTGTCACCGCCAACGGTCGTCTCAAGATCACGGATTTCGGTTTCGCCCGCATCGCGGCTCGGAATGAGGAGGAGAGCAAGAGACTCACATTCTGCGGCACGGACTCGTACATGTCTCCCGAAATCTTGCTGGGCCATGAATTTGACCTCGCAACTGACATCTTCTCTCTCGGCATAATTTTCTGTGAAATAGCGTCCCGGCGCCTCGCCGATGACCGCCATTTCAAACGCACTGGTCCCACATTTGGGATCGATGCGGACGAAGTACATAAATTAGCAAACACGGGGTGCCCACCTGCTTTCCTTTCTCTTTCCTTGGACTGCCTGGTCGAGGACCCAGCCGCACGGCCTACCACACGTCACATTCTTGAGCGTTTGCAGGATATCGAAGCAGAAGTCCTGGCTCGCCCAGAAACAGAGGATCTTCACCTAGGCAGCGTCAAATTCATGACAGGTGGGAAGCGGCCCACTGCCCCTCGTATTCCCAGTTTTGGCGTTGGAATCGGGAAAGACATTAGACAACCCACACCAACGGTGGCAGAGGATATCATGGTAGCTCTGTCCAGTGGAGAAGAAGAGAGCGATGAAGAGCTTGCGAATTCCGTGGAAGGTCTTAATATTACAATGCACCTCAATAGCGATTGGAGTAATGGTGGGGCCACCAACGGTGGGTAATTCAACCCGTGTCGCGCATGTATCCTTGATGCATCTCTCCCAGGAAATAGTGAAAACAGCACGTCTCCCCTTCTCAACACCACCTCGAGCACGTACTCGGACTACAGTACAACCGCTGTTCGCGGACATGCGGGCAACGCCACTGAAACCGTTCCACCATCCCTATCTTCAGTTCTCACGATCCGACCCCATCCAGATCCGAATGCGACGTCAGACCCCATCACTCCGGGGGCAACGTCTTCCACGGATGACAGTATGACGCCTACCAGCGCAGATTCCATCCTCTCCGTTCACACATATCGCACAGCTCAATCATCCGTTCCGTCCACCACCAGAGCGACCAAAGGGCACTCTTCCATTCGTTCCGCCCCTTTGCTACACAGATTCACATTAATACGGCCAGGCGCAAAACGTTCAGGATTAACTTCGCCTGCCAAATATCTTGATGGAGGTTGGAATCCAATCGAACTGTTCTTCTCGAGTGCCCTTCTTATCCAGAAGTGCGACATTTGTGCGAAGAGGATTGGGTGGAAACCTGTCCTGGAGTGTGACGACTGTGGACTTCGGTGGGTGGATTCAATCCGCTCAGAAGCAGAAGGACCATATCTAATGACGCTGTGCGTGTGCTCACCGTCTCTTGTGTCTTCCATCGATAGAGCACACGTCAAATGTGGAGAAGTAGCTCCTCGGGATTGCGGTCTCCGTCCTATTCGATCTGTACAGCAGCACGGGCATGGCGGGCACGGCACACAATCGCCATCACCGTTATTGAAGGGGCGACAAATCCACAATCCAAAGCGACACTCGGTATCTGCCGCCGTGACTCGATGAATGCCGTCATGGACAGCGATAAGCACGCAAGTAAGGCACCCGCTTCGTGTTTTTTTTTCTGTTCCGAAACCTGGTTTTCTCGCCTGGCATAATTTACGTTTTTATCCTTCTCCAAGTCTTTCCCAGCTTTATACGCTGTTGCAATGGACCCTCATCATGATCCACGAATACAAGCCTCTTCTGAGGGGTCTCTTTTTCTGTTCCCTAGATGTTGTAATGCCCAGTTCAATCAAATATCCACGTTTTACGGCTCCGTTAAGATGGGAACTACAATGCTTACTTCAGAACATGGCCCGCTGGAAGGTAATCGAAGGATGAAGAACAATTTGCAATCCAAAAAAGGCCCGAATCTTAGATCTCAGACAAGAGACACCGCGGCGAAGGGCCGTCCAGAGAATTTTGTGCGAGTGGTTTGCCTGCTTTTTGTGATGCGAAGTCAGTGACGCCGGTGTCATAGCTTACGAGGCTATCACTTACGTGGTGCGTCCCAGAACTTCAGTGATGGTTCTGAACGCGTAAACTTTTCCGCGTGGTGTAATGAGGGCAGACTTCTCGGATTAGCCTAGAGCAGGGGTCGTTACGATGAACCCGGGCCCTCCGCCGCCGTTCGTATAAAATGTAACCCACCAAGGGCCGTAAGTTCAACAGATATGTGCGCTCTGTTTAGTGCTCTCCTCCTCACGCCGATGATTGTGCTCGGCTGCGTGTTTTGTAACCGTTGCGCCTCAAGATCAAGAAACAGGCTTCCGTTACCCCCTGGTCCAAGGCCCCTCCCGTTCCTCGGCAACATTCTTGATATCGATTCAGAACAACCATGGGTCACATATGGTGCATGGCGAAAGAAATATGGTGTGCGAGGTCCACAATTGCTCCCTGACTTGTGCTTAGTTGTTGCCCTGACAGGCCCCCTCGTATATTGCCGGTTACTTGGCCAAGATGTCGTCGTCATAAATTCAAGCAGAGTCGCGAAGCAGCTGCTCGAGCAACGATCATCCACATATTCTGGGCGTCCGTCTACACGCATCAGCAAACTGTAAGCACGAGCGACAGTGCTCCACGCTAATTAACTGACGCGGGATGCGACATCACCCTGCAGGTTCGGGGTCGACTTCGCCACAGCATTTCTTCCCTACGGCCCGGAATGGCGAACCCACCGGAGGATGTTCCACCGCACGATGAAGTTGGAGATCGTTGAATCATACCAGAGCCTTTATCGGTCCAAGGCAATGAAACTGATCCAGAGTCTCCTCGACACGCCGGACGACTTCGAGAATCATATTCAACTGTAAGCCGCTGTTCCTCTGCATCTCTCTGTGTTGTCCCGCTCTTCGTGTTCGCTGAGCCTATTTAGATATATAATCTCCATCACTATGGCATTCACCTATGGATATGATACGGAGTCTTTGGATGCACCGTTCGTGAAGTCGCTTGCGGAATTCGTCAAATTACTGAATGATGGATTGCCACCCGAGAGAAATTTGATGCTTACAGCCCTTCCTTTCCGTATGTCCTTTTCCTTATGGGTGGATTGAGGGGAACACGGAAACGTGATGAAATGACGCCTGATGGTGCAGTGGCAAATATCCCGCCTTGGTTCCCTGGGGCAACGTTCAAGAGGGATGCATTGAGGTCTCAGGAGTTGTCCATGAGATCACTTGACGGCCCGTTCGAATACGTTAGGAAAACCATGGTATGGACAACGAACTGCCATTTTGTTGATAATACTAATGTGACTCCTTTGGTCCAGGAAAGTGGTTCGTTTGCGAAATCCATGGTTTCGGAGCTGCTGGACAAGTTGGAAGGGACGAAAGAACGTGCATGCCAAGAGAAGGCGATCAAGGAATGTGCAGCCACAGTTTACATCGGTATGTGCGTTTTCTGCGTTTCCGGGACCTTGCTAAATGATTTGAATCTTTTCGTCGCATCACAGCGGGGTATGATTCAGTAAGCTGCATCTCAAGCCGGGATGCCCGTCCAGGGAGCTGAATGTTCGATCGCAGAGCGCGGCCACCTTGTTAGCATTTCTGATGGCGATGATGCTTTACCCTAAAGCTCAATGTCGTGCACAAGCTGAGATTGATTCGGTGTTGGCTGAGAATGTTTTTCCGGATTTCAGCCATCGAGAATCATTGCCTTACGTCGAGGCTGTTCTGCGAGAAACGATGAGGTGGCATAGCGTTGCGCCATTAGGTTCGTCAATAGATTAAAGCTATATCAGGGAGTGCCGGTTGCTTACCTCGTGTATGATGGACTAAGCGTTGCCCCACATGACTTGTTGTGATGACGTCTTTGAGGGGTACTTCATTCCAAAAGGTGCGCCGCACTTGATAGGTGATGCTGATGAGTCTCATATTGAGGTGTCACAGGCACAACGATCTTGCCCAATGTTTGGTGAGTGATACTCGCTGACTCACTGGGGCGGCTCTCACAAAGCCGATTCTTTTCGTAGGGAAATTCATCACGAGGAGAGCGAGTACCCAGAGCCCTATGTATTTAACCCTGAACGGTACCTCAGTGAGGACGGGACTATCATGGACAGGGACCCTCTCAGGTCGCGCGTGGCCTTTGGGTTCGGACGGAGACACTGCCCTGGCAAGTGGGTCGCAGATTCTGTATTGTGGATGGGGATTGTGAGCATCCTTGCTGTGTTTCGCGTCGACAAGAGAAAGGATGGGACGGGAAAGGAGATCGAGGTCGAGCCCAAATTCACGGCGGGGGTGATTCGGTAAGTTTGCTTCTCCAGGATTGGCCGAACGGAGTTAACGTTACGCGCGCCTGGTCTTCGCAGCCGTCCACTTCCGTATTCATGTTCGATCGTCTGCAGATCTGCATCGAGGGAAGACGTCGTCCGTTCGTTCAAGGAGTGAGGCCTACTGCATTACTACTGTAGACGGAGTGTAGCACATTTCCTTACTGACCGAAGTTAGGTGGTGTTCGGGGTCTCTGTCCAGAACATAAATGGGCAACGTAAGGGGAAGTAGGGACTGCTCGTAACTCGACCGCTCTTAGGCAGCTCAGCTCCTGCCATCAGCCCTGCATCGAGACTCGCCCTCCGCATACGACCTTGACGACGAAGAAATCCTTCTTGGTTTTCAAAGACGTGTGCACCGCACACGTCCTGGTGAGTTCGTCGTCGCACACGGCGTTCACATGTTTCATGGCGGTGTTCGGCAGGAGCATAACACCCTGGCAGTTTTATGGCCCGTCCCCAAGCAGACACAGATGTCGGCCCAAAGTTTAGGCAGAGATCAAACACCACTACCTTCTCCTCTTTCACCGCTGGGTGGCGCAGACCTAGGCTAGAGACCGTGTCGGCTCCCGCACCTCAACCCCAGCCACAAGCTCTCGCCTTTGATGCCTTGGTGGAAACCCTATCTCCACCTGCCGTCCCAAGTCTGGCGCATGCTCGCGCCTTGGCGACCACCATCACCATCCAATCCCCGCTTCCAAAACCTGCGGTCCTGAACCCTCTCCTAGGATCCCTGTGCGGCGTCGATTCGCCCCCGCAGCTACAATGTGCAGGCCACGAGATCATGGCAACATACTGGGAGAGATACGAATGCAGGGTCACTACTTCGGATAGGTTGGCACACTGTTCCCTCCTTTTACACACTTCGTGGTCCCCGGAGGTCGGGGACTCCCGTCTGCGAGCCTTGCGCGCTCTCACCAAGGGAGGAAGTGACGCCTTTGGCATCGAGATACCTTTACTCAATCTTCTCGAAAGTTGGATCGATGGCGCGTGTGACGCGTACCTCTCCTGCGATCCTTCTGACTCTGCCGACCGTGAGCGAAGCGTTGAGCTTCTCGCCACCTTTGTTTCTTCCATTCTCGAACACCCGGAGACTGTCGCGCGGATCTCAGAGGGCGACCTCGCCAGTGTTCTCCAGTTTTATGCTTCCTTAGTTTCCAAAACACTGGACATCCCACCCAAGTTCTCCACTTCCGACACCCCTTCGACTCCATCCCTGACTGGGCCGAGTGAACAGTCTAGTGCCATAAAATCAGTGTCCAACGGACACAAGAGACATTCCTCCTCATTATCTGTTCGTTCCGTCCCACCGTCCGCCGTCCACCCTTCCCGGCATCCCGCAGAACTGATGACAACTATTTACCTCGATCATCTGCATTCTCAATTGAAATCTCTGGCTCCCAAGATACTCAACCTTATCCTTCCTCTTCTATTTCGAGCACAGGGGTTCTTTACTTCTCCACTGCCTCGCTTGTCCGTGACGGGTGGCCGCCCCCGCGGACCTGTAGGCCTCGAAGAGCGGATACAAAAGATGCTACACTCCCTTTTTTCAGGGCCCTATGGTGCATCATGTATGATGATACTCAAGCGTCATCTGTCTCCTTCCAACCGATCATTGGACTCTCATGGATTCTTGGAAACCTTCGGAGCACACCGGACTTTACGCTTCGATATTCGTCAGGCGCTCTGTGGCAAGATGGCGAGAGCGTATATCGCAAGATTAAGCACCCACACATATGCGCCATCAGGGACACTCACTGACATGGACCTCGAGAAGGATTTGATGGAGCGCGCATCGTCGAAGGAAGATTTGTCAGGTTGGGACTTGTTGAAGCTCGGGCGTATGCTGTGCAAGTCCATCGAAGCATGGGCAACGCACGCCGGCGCGGAGTACAATGAGGCCTTTCGCGTCGACAGGGATCGTATACTGGACGAAGCCGCGGGGACTTTGAAGGACATTTTCCAAGAGTTTGATGAGAGGGAAGACGGTGTGGACGTGGACGAAGAGGAGGCTAGCATTGCCGGCGAGACTCTACGCCACTTAGCTTCATTTGTTCGTCCTCTCAAGTATGTTTCTCTTACCGTGTGGTGGTCGAGGTACTGATTATGTATTTGATAGGGGCCCAGATGATACGTTTATGATTATCCCATTGTCGCAGCCTAGCGACGCCCCAACTCCATTCTTGCGGACGTTGACGTCTCTCTTGGCACGAGATCACTCCACATATATGAATCCTTCACTCTCTGCCACTCTTCTGTCCATCGCTGATCATCTCACTGACACGGACACCGCTAAACTCCCTGCAGTTATGTTTGAACAACATGATCTATCGCCAGCCTCACCCGACTGGTTGCACAATTGGGAGAGCATCCTGTCGAATGCTACCATTTTTGGTCCCACACGCCCCCTGACACGACTGGAAGTCATGAAGGCACTCGAAGCAATCTATGATTCCTTGAAAGATATGCACAGTTATAGGATGGATTTGGCCGAGCTCGTATTCAAGTTTTGTCGGAGAGAGGCGAACGACAGTATGGATACCTCTGCCAACATTGTCATGGGTAGAATCCTCGCCGACGAAGTTGTTCTGCGCACGGTCAATCGACGTATACCTTCAGCCAATAATTCGTCCACTCTTTCTCCCTATACGCCGACTAGGGAAATGATTGAGTTACTCAAGAGGCTAGCCTCTGATGGCGTCGCAGAAGACGACGACGACACTGCTTCTCTAAACGCGTCAGAATTGCCCCTGCATAGCCCTTTTGTGCCGCTCACTGGGGGTACCCCAAATGCTGCATCCCCCGTTCTCTCGAGAAGGCAATCAGATTACCGCAGTATGTCAGCGAAGGATTCGGGACTACCCTCTGTCATATCTCTACTGTCGACACTTGCGGGGTCACGCTCACAGTCTCAAAATTCACAAGAGCAGCCCGATAACCCACCTCCACTGCTTGTTCCCTCACCATTACCGGAACCGACATTCACACGAGCTTCTCTCGCAGTGCTTTCACTAGTTTCAATATTCAGCCAACTCACGTTCACTCCTTATTCATTAACACAAGAAAATGTCGATCTCGCCCTTTCAGTCTTCCTTATCATCTTACAGATGGTGTCTGAAGCAAAATGCCCACGAGCACGTGTTCTGGCTTTGCAATTCTTGATGCGCCTCCGAGCCGATCGGGATCATCGCATTTATTTCGTCGAGGCTCATCACGACTCGGATGGAATCATTGCCAACCTCGCTTCTCTGATTGGACGTGGTCCCGAATCCGCACATCAAGATGAACGCGGTCAGTCCGTTGACGCTCTCCAAGAAGACCCTCTTACTCGTCGCTCAAAAGGTGTACAAGAGCGTGACGGCAGGCGCCCCTCACGTGGACGAGGCGTTAAACCTTCTCTCTCGGCGCCGAGCAGAAGTCGCTCGAGAGCTTCGCTACCCGTCTCACCTCCTCAGGCTACTTCAATCGGAAGTAAATGGAGAGATGCCCTTTGGTCTGTTCCAGAAACACTTCCATTCATCGCCATCGATACAGATCGGCCTAGCGAAGGGATTGTTTCTTATGACTCGGTCCAAGAGTGTACCTGCGTTATCTCAGTTGACGCGTACCTCTCGGTTCTCTTGGGAATACTCGAAAGGGAGCGAGATTGGGATATACTCTCCTACGTATTGTGTCACCTTCCTGTGCAACTCTCGAATAAGCACCTTTTCTGCGGGTCAAAGTGTCGACAACTCATTTCCAAACTGGCGACGGTGATTTGCTCTGGTGTCACTATTGGCGACCTGGGGTCCTTCATCGAACGATGGCCTGTGGGTCTCAAAGCGCGAGATGCGCATGGCCTCGCGTATCATACGCTGACGGTCCTGATTAGCTATCGTCGTTGTTTCGAGCTCCCACTCCGGCATGCCCTCGTGGACGTCCTCAGGGAAGGACTGAACGGACAGCCATCTACCATCATTTGTTGTCTCCACGCACTCACCCTTTCGGCCTTTGAATTGACGTCCTCCATCAAACGCAGCCTTCCCCCACTCCTAGAGAAGCTCTCGCGAATCATGTCGAATCCTGATATGGCTGTCCACATTCTCAGCTTCCTCTCTTCCGTCGGATCCATTCCTGAGCTGCATGCAAATTTACGTGAAGTTGACTTCAAAATGGTGTTCGGCGTCGCTTTGCAATATCTTCAACATCACAATCGCCCTGGGACAACGCCCGTTATCTCATGGGCGATGTCGCAGTATGTACGGATGATTTCGTTCTACGTGGTCTACGTTTGGTTTTTGGCTGTAAGGCTTCCCGATCGGCCTCGACACATCCCATACATCACAAGACAACTGCTATTAGCCAACGGGGAAAGACCCGAGGTCGATGAGCCGACGGAGGTATGCTTTGACTGGTTGGCCCGATACACCTACGCTAGTGCCGACCCTAGACCTGCAAACTCGGTGCTCAGCGAAATCGTCATGAACCCGAACACTACGAACCATAATTCGCCGGGGCCGACGATCGCCGAAAAATCCTGGCTAATGGGTAATGCAATCGTCACCATCCGTGCCTTGGAAAGATTGGGGTGGATCGAAGTTATTTCGCGACGTCCATCTGGGTTCACCAAATTCGTCTGCAAGTTGGAGAACGTGCCACTCGTTGGACCTGGCGAGGTTGACCCTGATATGGTATCCTTGCCTGCGGCAATACTAATGGAGAGAGAGGTCGCTAAAGCAGAACGACCTAATCCTCTGGAGGGGACAGAACACGCAGACAGTGGGAGCAATGTGAGGGACCCCTCAGTGAGCTTTGTCACGCGTTCTGATGTGTTCACATGCAGGAAATCCACGGTCTTGTCCCGACCCCCACTGATGCTTCTCCCCTCCCCGCCCCTGACCCTATTACAGGCTATGTCTGGAGTAAGACGGCCCCTTCGCAACGCCGAAAACAGGTCATGGTAGACCCTTCCTTCTTGCCCCTCCAACTCTCTTCTTATCCTAGCGCCCCAACTCATCGCCGAATTATTGACGAGTCTGCCCTTCCTGCCCTCTTCCGAAACCTTGACCGTACACCGGTCATCGACACGCATAAGGTCGGTATCATGTACGTCGCCCCTGGCCAAACGCAAGAACTAGAGATTCTCCGAAACACTCATGGCTCGCCCGCTTATACCCGTTTCCTCGAAGGAATTGGCCGTCTTATCAATCTCCGCGGGCAAGTCGACGTCTATGCCGGTGGTCTTAACCCTGACGAAGACGGAGAATATGCCTATGCGTGGTGGGACGATATTGGTCAGGTCCTCTTCCACACGGCCACAATGATGCCCAACGTTCCCGACGATGAGTACTGTGTAAACAAGAAGAGACACATCGGCAATGACTACGTCAGGATAGTGTGGAACGATGGAGGGGGGCCATACAAATTCAATACCCTCGCGACGCAATTCCAGTTTTTGAATATCGTCGTTGAACCCCATTCATTTGGAGCAATCGCGGCGTTCTCAAACTTCAGAAGCTCCATCTCTGCCCCTCCTGTGGATGTTAAGCTTTCTCCGTCGCACTCGCCACTCCTTGCACCCTCCATCGGGGCCACCGGCACGACCACGCCTTCACATGAAGCTGAAAACGAGTACTTCAAGGTGACGGTTCAGCGCGCCACGGGCATGAAAGACTTCACGCCCGTTGGGTGTTTCAAGCTCATCAGCGCAGAAAAACTTCCGCTTCTCGTCAGGCAGCTCGCGTTGCTAGGCGACTCGTTCGCGAACGTGTTTGAGAAGACGGAGCGAGATGAGGTGGAAGTAGAGGTCATCACCAACTGGAGGCAAAGGCTGCAAGTAGTGAAAAGATTCATGAAGAGCGTGGAGGATTCTTCGGTCGGTGGCGCTGGTATGGGCGGAAGCAGCGAGAGAGCGGAAGGGGTCATAGGGCAGGAAGCATCGAGGAACTTCACGACGGAATACTGAACATGGTCTAGCCTGCCCCTTGCGGTCGACAAAAAGCGGTCTGAGACCCCGTACGTTCCCTTCTTTTTCGTTTTGATCTTTTTTTTTATCGTCGTTCCCCAGTGGCTTTCTTCCCCTTTATCTTGCATTGACACCCTCAGGACAAGGCAATCCCAACCACGCCAACAAAACGTTCATTTGACATTTCTTTTTCTTCCATCTTGTATCCATGCAACATCACACACTGGCTACGTCTTTGTATCGGGATTTCGTGTTCTAACAACCAGCGTTCGGGTCAATGTCTATACGTTCGTTTTCCGCCGGTATTGTAATAGTACCCGTGTATCGCAAGTACTGGTAATATCTTCACCGTTGACCTCTGGGAATAGGATTCCGGGATATCCTCTCACCGCGTTACACCAAGCTTCAAGTTCTCACAGGTTGACATCTAGTACGACTCCTTGAATCGCAGGAGAACGACCTGCGTCTTTCCGCCAGTGGGGCAGCGTAACTGTCGTTTTGTGCACAGTAGAGATAAAGTTATCCAGGTTTACATGGAGGCTGAGGCCATTCGTACACGAGTCCGCCGTTGCTGCCACTGGATGAGGAATACGAGAATGTATGTAAAGTAGTCATGTAAATGGTATTATGTATCCAAACGACAAACCAAAGGGGAGGGGAAAGAAAACACGACAATAGATCTAGTCCGAGGTAAGGTCGATGATATCATATTCTCTACTCACGCTTTGCTTCGCACGTGCTATAAGCAACGGAGCGCGGCACATCGATCGAGGTACGGTAGTACCTTGACCGTTCGTCGCACCCTTTGGGATTGTAGCTTTAGCGGACACCCGAAAGTCAGCCGAGGGTGGACGACCGTCTGTCATTGAGGCGGTGGTGGTAGCTGGCCTGAACTTGGGCGCACGCACAGGACGAGGAGACATGACCTCCGTAGTTGGAACAGTAGGAACGAGACCATCGCTTGCACCAGCGAGAGAGGGGGGCGTAGACAATATCATCCCCGTGTCCGCCCAAGTGTCCACGTCCCGGTCAGTACACTCGTCGCTGAACTCCGCTTCTTCCACAGCTGCGGTAACATCGGTAACGAGTACTGTATCACCATCGTCCTCGGACCCGCTCGAGATGTAAATCACAGAAGCCTCGCTCGCTCGCGGTTTTCGCCCAGCACCACCGTGTACCTGCGTGGGTCCCGAACCGCCCGGTTGCGGTCGACGAATTTCGGGCGCGTTCGGTTCCTCCACATCGCCTGTCCACAACGCAACATTGCTCGATTTGGAAGCAAACCTGGACAACGGCAGCGGTGTCGGAGACGACGCACGATCGCCGTTGCGAGAGACGTGCCTCGGTGATGTTTGGGGCACCGATTTACGAGGTGACTTCGGTAATCTGTTCCGCTCGTTCCCAGATACGGATGTGTCGCTATCCGGCGACAAGTTACGACGTTGCTTCGCCATTTTGGGCGGTATTATCTCAACTTGGGACCTGGACACAGTGGGGCTAGTGGTTAACCTGTTAGATTGCCTCAGTTTCATAAACGTGACCGATCCTGTTGAAGTATGGAAGGATGGGGGCTGGACAGGCAAAGGGCTTGGTGTCGGCGAGCGCAGCGGGGAAGGCCCACGAGGGGTTGTGAACACATCCACGACTTCGATCATGTCACCGGGGTCATGATCGTTATCGTGCCTAGGCCCGCTTTCCTTTGTAAGCCTTGATGACGGTCGTGATACAGGTGACCCGAACGCTAGTTGCATTGGAAATGGCCGAAGTGCCGGTCGAACGATTGCAGCTTCCTTAGTGGTTCCCGACTTGGCGGAACCACGACGAAACGTCGGTAGTTTATCTCCCTCGCTTCCTTCCTCTTCTTCGCTCTCTAAACCTGATTGAGGAAGGAGAATATGGGCCAGTTTCGATGTTGGCCCTATAGTTGGTGTAGGGTTGATCATGCCCATACCGAGAGGTGCAGAAACAGGGCGGGCCGGGAGAAGTGATGCCGTGGTCATTGACAAGGGAGCACTCTTTGATCCCGACGCATCGTCTTTCATTATGAGGTCGATCATACCATCGACAGCCTTGCCCGGGCTGCTCTCAGATGCGATTGTCGACCGGGTTCGACCAACACGAACGCTCGCGCTCTATATCTGCATCAGCCCTCGTTGGTTCCGTTCTGATCAAGGCATTAAGACTGACAGTATCGCCATCCAATATACCCGTGCTTCCCTCGACATCGACATGCGTGTTTACGGTCGCTGTCGTGCCGTGCCATTGGTGTTGAATGTCGCTCACCTCGATGTCTGAATCTGTATCTGAGACATCAACGAACAATGGTTTCTTCTTCTTCGTCGCTTGGGGACCTGGTTGAGCTGATTGACAAGGTAATTTCGATGTTACGTGTTTAAATCTAGATGGTTGAGTAGGTGGTGAGCTCGAGGATACTCCTTCATATCCTCGAACATTGGGCCCGAACTTGGATTTCGAGGTTCGGTTGGGAGCGGCAGTGCCTGCTTTGTGCTTAGTACGGAGAAGATCCAGCGGACGTGAGGATCCAGGCAACGGAGTCGGGTCCGTAGACCCCTCCTCTTCGCATACGCGCCTAGAAGCTATCGAGTCATACGCAGATGTCTTGTATGCGGGGGGTTGAAGACTAGAGGCTTTTGACTTGGTCGCTACCATAGTAGATGGTTTCGTCACGTTGAAGTGTTCTTTCATTGTGATGGTGGTTGTAGCTTTCCCATCTGCGCTCGTCTTCATCGTCGGCTTCGTAACCTCAGTCTGCACCGTTGGCTCCTTTTCCTTTCCTTTGCCCTTCCTGTTTTCTTCGACATCCTCCCCATCAGATGAACAAGGACTCTCCCCAGCGCTCAAGTCGATAAACTCGTATGCATCGTCTTGTGCCTCCGACACCTGTTTCGGCTTTCTCGTCCCTCTGCCCACGCCGGCCCGCACAGTCCCGGCCCCCGCCTTCGATCTTACTGCTGTTCTAGAGGTGGAAGGCCCAGGCACTGACTCGTCGTCACAATTGTCCGAATCGTCTTTCGCCTTCGTCCCTCTCGACATCGACTTGATACCTGTCCCCGCACGCCGACGCCGGCCAGCCTTGGTTCCGCGCTTCGCCTTCTTTGCCTCGCGCGCCCTCACTTGTTCGTCATACGCCTGCGCCAACGCAGGCGCAGCAGCGCGTATCATACACGCAGGCACCCATAAACGAAGCGGCGTCGTTGGAATCACTCTTCGCACCTTGCGTTTCTTCGTGCCCGACTTGGACGCGGCGCTAGCAGCGGTCTCTAGACGCTCAATGCTACCCACATCGTCACTCTGACTCTCGTCTGTGTCATGGTCGACAGTGCTGCCGTCTTCGTTCTCGTCTTCCGGGTCGATGCCGAACAGTCCCCCAACGAGCGGAGGTCGAAGACCCTTCACGCCGCTCTCTGCGCGCTCGACAAGTGTGGTGGGGTCGACGAGGACGCGATACTCGAGCATCGAGTCGGTGGAGGCGTGGGTCCTCTGTGAAACAATCTCCAAAAGAAGGGGAGACAAAACTTGCGAGGATGGAGACGTAGAACGAGGGGAGGTGAGCGGGACGAGTGAGGATAGCGTGAAGGTTTCAGAGGTAGATGGATCGGAAGTAGATAAACCTGAGGCCGAAGACTTCTGGGAAGGAGAAGAAAGTGAGATCGAGGCAAAGGTGGAAGAGAGTTGTTTTGTGGGAGACGAAGGACCAGCGACGGCATCGTCTTCCTTCTCGCTGCCAGGCTGGCGCGCCCAGTCTCGTGGAGGACGTTGTTGTGTATCTTCGTCCACGACAGCCCTTCGAACCGCTCTGCAGATAATTCCAGACCAAAGCACGGTTCTAAATCTATGCACGATAACATCCTTCACCCCCCACTCGAAATAGAGCTCGCAGAGGGAGGCAATTCTCATCGGATCTGGATCATTTCTCCACACGCCAAGCGGGGTCCTATGGTTACACTTTTGAGGCGTGTTTTCTGAAGTGATGGGGTCTGCATAGGACAAGAGAACGGGTAACGAAGGAAAGTCGTCTGGGAGCGACGCAGCGAGGGAGGGTTTCTTTGAGGGTAGAAGACCGCTCCTGTTCGTCTTGAGTTCGTTCCTAATATCTTGCCTCCATCGGTCGAGGAATGCATCAAGCCTCCCTCCCTTGAGTTCCTTGACTGCTTCCACGAGGGAATCGCCGAAGCCAGCACGGGCAAGGCCAGCTGCAAACTTTGGGCCACAGCCAGGGAGACCAGCTGGGATATAGTCACCACCCGAGAGAAGGCCAATGAGGATGGTGCCTGAACGAGAGAGGGCTACCGAAGGATTCGACAAGATAGAGTCTGCCGTGTAGGTGACAACATGGTTTCCATCGTCCTTTCCTTGCGCATTCTTGACAGAGTGGGCACGGCTGCCTGAGAGCGTGTTGCTCGGGCTATGACGGTATGAGACAATGCAGAACAAGGAGACGAGAGACGGACTTCCGAATGACCATGTTGGCACCAAAGAGAAAGTTGTCGCCGTCGTCGCTGAGGACCGCGTCAATAATGCCAATTCTATTGAGATACGCGAGTTCGGCTTCAGCTTCGCCTGGAGCGACCCGCCATTCGAAACCAAATGCGTCGATGATGTTTTTCATGCCTTGCATAAGCCAGTGTGCGTTTCCGCCGACGCGCCTACCGCGTTTCACCGCCGGTCTGTTTGGACCATCGAAGACGAAGAGTGGGAGCAAGGGGGACTGGAGTAGGCGACAACAGCGAAATAACAGCGTGCGAAGTTCTGGGTTCTCGCCCTCTCTTCCGTACGCCGCATGAAAGAACCAGATGGAGGCATCGATGCCGACGCGGAAACCGCGTTGGTGGGACGGGTTGGCGTTAAACCCATCCTGAACAGCGAGCTCGGTGACGGAGCGAACTTGCCCAGCGGGGCGTAATACCTGGAAAGTCGACGTGGGTCAATGAACATTTCGTACTAACCGTTCTCTCGTTACCTCCCACAAGCCAGCGACGCCCATGCGAAGCGATGATCAACACCATCACCAACTCTTCGTGTCTCCGGAAATCACGTGAAAGAACACGTGATTGGATGTACCGGTACTGTCAAACCGGCGCATGGACTGCGCTCGACCATACCACAGATCCAACACCTCCTGACGCGAGCCATTCTATCAAAGTACTACGTGTCTCAAGATAAGCTGGACCGTTCCACATTGACTGTGCGTCACCGGCAGCTACGCTACTTCTACCACCTGCTCAGACGTCCTGATGACTATAATACATTTCGTACGCGACATTAGCTAGGATGCATCTACATATATGACAGATGTCACCAATTAATGGACAGTAGCCTACACCCCCTGTAGCCGAAAGGAATCAGAAGCTTAACCACAATCTGTTTGTATGCAGGTCGTCCGCATCAACCTGGTTACATTCGTGGGGTCGCCTTTCCGTGTCCCGCTGGAAGATACTCGCTCGATAGCTCTTGCAGAGGGACTGTTGCCTCACTAGCTCCATCAGAGTAGTGTGATCCGTAGGGTTGGATCTATTTGTAGAGCGTCCTGCTTGAGTGAACGTCTGGTTATCCCATACACTCCCCGTCGTCACCCGCGGGATCAGCAATTGCGGTGATACACACTAGAACATGTCATGCTCGAAAACACACACCATCACTAGAAAGTACACACGGATGAATGCCAACGAGGTTGGGCTCCCTATCCCCAATGACACCAAAAGTGCAATGCTAGAAAGTGTATAGGGGAGTACGGATTCGACGACGATTGCGGCGATGGTGAAATAGAGCAACGCGTATTCAGTCTCGGGATGTCGCCGGACCATCCTCCCATGCTGCACCACACGGTAACACACCATGAAAGTTAAGGTTGTACTGAGAGAGACCGAGATGCAAACTGATTCTACCGTAGATTCCAGACCGGGAACGTGACCCCGGTAATCCGCCGTACCATGCGACAACGATTCCTAAAGCTAGCCTAAATAGAATTGAAATGAAGCGACCACAAGAACACAATATTGGGGAGATGCTCACTGAAGGTAGCCATCACGTAAAAATGGGTAAATTGACGATACGTTTGTTATTCCATTTGATTCGACAGTGGTGAATCTTTGGCGTAAGCATACGTTCTGACATCCTTCACACAGTCTTACCATAAGGGCGTCTGTCATGAGCTGCAGGATAGTTACCGCGATCCTCGACCATTGCAGATACCAAACAGAGAAGTTCGACAGCCAGTACTTGAAGGGACCTCCAGGAAAGTGAGGACCGAACAATCGTGTTCTTGTAACCCACTCCAGGTTACTTAGATCCCAGTATCTAATACATATATGTAACGCTCCTCGGATGTTACCGGAGCAGTGGGATGCCAGACGCACTCAGACGTCATCTGCCCGACAGGCAGTATATATACCAGACACCCGCCTGTATCTCACCTTTCTTTTCTTCTCTCTCTGAACGACGTACGTTTAGCACGTTCTGCTCCGAGTGTACCACCGCCGGTGGTTCCAATTTTTTTTGAACGGCTTAACGAACGTACGATCTGTACCTTACTCCGTCGTTTGTGCCCCCCCTTGCCGTCGTCGTTCCCTGCCGCTATTAGGCGTTATCGCGCCTTCCTGCCTGATAAGCCTTAACA
>JBBPKC010000416.1:4970-20217 GCA_038089055.1 Tylopilus aff. balloui
CGACTTGATCCGGTCCTATTGGACACCCGCCTTGTTATCCCCGCTTCGACATCGCTTGCATCCATGTTCGTGTCAGGGACAGCATGAAAAGGGTACTTATTCTACTTCTCTGATGAATGATTCGGGGGGCTCGTCTAGGGCGGGAACCAGCGATGTGACAAGATGTCTTCCAGGGGTGACACATCTTTGCTTCGTGCCCTGAAGGATAGCCACCAAAACGGATTCCCCCTCGGGGCTGTGTATTTCAGTGTCGATGCTCTCCCACCCGCAGTCAGGGGTGTGTGCGACGTAGGTCAGTGATCTCGCGGTCCATATAAAGAATCGCCTAGTGAGAGCTTCATTTCAAAGACTGTTCATTTCATGGCAGACTTGCTCGGATTCTGCACTGCAAGGCATCCATACCATCATTCCTCTTAGCTCCGTTTCTCCAATCATGGTTGGAGAGGTCATGCCAACTGTGGCCGGGGTGTTTGATCAATTTCCCCCGATCGTTCACGTATTTGTCCAGTGTGTCGGCCTGGCAGTGAGACTTGGCATGGCATGTACAATGTATTCCTCCAAGAATGAGGCGATGGAAAATTAGAGAGTCAACCACAGTGTTACCCCCTCAGTGAATTCCGTCTTGCTTATGCTTCGTTTGCCTTGTATCTTTGGGAGGACGACTCAGTTCGTTGATGCAGGTCCGACTTATACCCATTTCGTGCCTGGGAAATAGAATACTGTCCCTGGGCCTGATGGCTTGCATGATGTGTGGATCGTTCGACTCCTTACTCCCTTTCGTTGACTTGAACGTACGGATCGTTGCTCAAGCTTCCGGTACCGCGTTTCAGGCCGACCTGCTCGAGTGGGTACTATTCCTCGAATCCCTCTCCCCCGTCTCGCGCTGCGACTCCTCACATCCTAGTACGGCTGGAGTCTTCCCACGAACCATCTCCCAGACCGAGCTCGACCGCGCGCCAGATGATAGTCTCAGTGCTTGCGTGATGATATAGATAAGCCTTCGCTGACAGTGCCGCGCATGTCATGGTTCGGTTCGAAACATTACCCATTAGACTGCTGTGTCATGCCATTTGTGGTCATGCAACTGGTAACGCTCCCTCTAGGAACAAATCGGTCTCACTTGGATAAATATGCGTTTGTGTTTGATTCCCTGGGTTCAACACACCTCTGCCAGGGGGAACGTTCTGTCAGTTGTCACGGTTGACAGGCTCAGCTCCTATCTGCTCGCTTGTTGGTTGGTGAAGTGGCTTGAAGTGGCTGGGGGGATAGGGACTCACCCCCAGAGCGCAAATACGTACTGCTCCCAGCGAAGAACACACTCGTTTGACTTGGTCAGTGCGACGGGTGTGGAGTGGAAATGGTTGCACGGACTAGTGGTTCATCTTTAAGCCGATATGTACTTATCTTGGAATTGACCTCAGCTAGAGGATTCTGGTCATCAATCGGGTATGCAGTAAGGATACAAAATCAGTTCTTCCTCACGCCTCGGACTCACTGAAAATACCTTTAGGGGAGGCCCGTTTCAGATTCGATGGCACCCACACCTCTTTTATGGTCACGCTCACCTCCGACGCCTCGGCAATCTGAAGTCATTCGTCCCAGTGACCTCTAAAGCGTTACGCGCGAGCGATCTGTGGTCGTGGTCTGCAAGGTAAATTGTCACTTGATAATCTTTCGAGGTTGCAGAGTCATCACGGAAACGAATGGGAACGAGCGGGGACCATTTGTTAGGGGACATCTCGAGTGGCGTTGCAACGATTCTTACATAAAGTAGAAACCTGACTGTGACTGCGCTGCGTTCCTCCCTAGGATAGTTATGTGGTCAGGCTCCATGCCTCGAGGCATATCTATTATCTACAGCAAGTCCACAGCAAGTCCATTGCTTGGGCGCTGCTGCACTTGTCCTTATCCCACTTCCTACCAAAACCTCCACTGAATCATGGACGATAATTCGCTGAAGCTCCCTACTCGTGAGCCAAGTTGAACGCTCCGTCGATCGAGTTACATCTGACCAGCTACTTTCTTACAGGCAAGAACACAGAACAAATGGCCTTTGAGGTCGGACGGCGCCCAGCCCCACGGTACGTGATCTTCTTGCATCGTGCTCTATACAGTTGATCGAGAGGCCGCAGCTTCGCTCTGATCATTGGCATCGATAACTACATCAACTGCACCAAGCTTCGCGGGGCGGTCAACGACGCGAAAGCAATGAAACAGTTCTTACTAGACGTTCACGGAACGCCTGAGGACCACATCGTCACGCTTTACAACGAGGAGGCCGCTCGTGACAGGATAATCACCGCCATCGAAAAAATGATGCGGGATGACAGGATCATCAAGATGGACTCCATCATAATCTTCTATGCTGGGCATGGGAGTGAACTCCCTGCCCCGCCCGCCTGGGGCCTCGAGGGCAAGACCCAGTGCTTGCTTCCCCAGAACTACGATAAAGCTGCTGGCATCATGCCGCTTCCCGATCGTACGATTGGTTCCTTGATCGAGAATCTCGCAAGATGTAAGGGAGATAACATCGTACGTGTTATATGCTGCGTTTCTTTGCTTCATCTTATGAGCACAATTTATAGACTGTCATCTTCGACTGCTGTTATTCGGCCTCCGGTACCAGGCGTTCGGACGAAGAACATGAATATGTGCCTCGCCAAGTCGAGCTCAACGTCGAAATCAAACGTGAACTCGATCGCGACATCTGGTTGTTTCGAGGAGGGATTTTCCCTGGCGAATTCGCGTTCCATGGTCTCCGGTCACACGTTCTCCTAGCCGCTTGTGGCGAGAAAGAGAAAGCGCATGAACATGAGGGCCGCGGCTTGTTTACCACTGCGCTTTTGGAAGCGCTTAGGAAACGCGCTCCCCCCGACGTCACCTATACTGATATCCTCGAGGGGATAAATCTCGAAAGGTACAGATCTTTCAACATGCAAAATGGAATTGCAATGCTCACTTCGTTCGACTAATTCAGACAGACTCCTCATTGCGAAGGACTCAACCGACATCGAGCCTTATTCGATGCCAAAGCACCTGCCGGCAGGCATGTTTGGTACCCGGTTCGAAAAGAAGACGACAAATATGTCATATCTGCAGGCTTGTCCCATGGCGTTTCGCCTGGAGTGGAGATCACTCTATACAACTCTCGAAAGCTTCGGTTGGGCAATACATTGGTTGACGACGCTACCCCGATTGACGACTTCGGGACCACTATCACTTCGTCCATCGCGGACGTTCAGCTTGCCAAAGTGTCCCGCATTGGAAAGGTACCCCTCTACGTGGGGAACGATTCGGTGCTAGAGGAGACTCTCCTGAAGTTGGACGAGAATAAAACCATTGCTGCCAATTTCCGAATTGTTGGAAACATTGAAGAGGCAAAGTTGCACGCTACGATGGAAGGCGGTGATACCGCTTTCAAAATCTTGGATCAGCGCGTGAAGACACTCGGACTGACAGACATCCCAGCCAAGGCTATTCCCACCACACTTGTTCAGGTCTTGGGTGGTGCCGCGCATTTCTTTTGGTACCTTGATCTCGAGAACAGAAGCGGCAACCCAGGTCTCAGCAGATATGTGACCGTCGACTTCTACCACCTGCATATGGAGTACGACGACTTCGGGACACCATTCCTTATCGAGGACGAATCAAGATCCTTCCGGGACTTGAACCCAACTTTGGACGACTCGCGGGTCATTGATATTGTCGTCGAAGGGAGACGATTCTACGGGATTAAAATCAAGAACAAAATGCCAAGAGATCTGTACCTGAATGCATTTATGTTCAATTACAGCAGTCTGAGTATAGGTGGGCAACCTCGCCCCCCGCCTCATTTGGCTGTGCTGATACATCCTAGTCCCATGGTATTTGCCGAGTGTTGCTGCGGGCAAACTGGACGCGCCACTCAAGAAGAATGGGACACTCACTGTTGGATACGGGCCAGGAGGATCGGCTCCGCTTATGTTTAGCTTGGAAAAGGAACAGAACCTCGACGTCGGATACCTGAAGATCTTTTTCTCGACTCGGCCTTTCGACATGTCCGACACCGAGCAACTGTCGCCCTTTTTGGATAGGCATCCCCCATGGGATCGTGGTTGGCGTATTGGTGGGCCGAACGGACCATCCACCCACGCCCGCGACATCTGGTTCACTTTCGTGATACCTGTTGTGCAGAGACAAAGGATGGGCTGATTAGTACAACCGAGGTTTTGCCACTTTACCAGCTTTTATCGTGCTCGATGCGTTTCTCGGATATGATATCTGTACCAAGTCGACGTCGGGATCGTGGTGTATGTACTAGTGGGCGTAGTTCCTTGGCAACGCAAGAGTTTTAGGACCTACTAATAAGCTTTGATCCACATCGTGAGTCAGAAAAGACGCTGTGCACCGTGGGGGCGAAGTAAGGAGGCTCGATGTGATCTGTACTTCGACGCTCCTCCCAAATATTACGGTCTATCTGTCAACGCCCCGATTCAAAGATGTCGTCGGCTAAGGAAGATTGAAGGGAGTAACCAGCGACGCGTGCACATCGCCCTTTTCCACAAACGGTCGACGATTGAACTTGCACACACGAGGCCCGGACGCCACGTACACCTAGGCGCAAGCGTCCCCCCGGTCCATTGCACGCGGTTCTCCGCGCAGCCCGTCGTCGAGCCACGCACCAGCAGTCGCGGCGAACACTTCGACGACTGAACGCTGGCGGTGGGTGTGTCGCAGGACTTTGGGCCTCACCGCGATCCACGCGTGCTGCACTGGCAGCCGAGGAACGAAACGAAGAAAACGTGAGGGTAGGCATGTTGGAACCGGGAGAGCGTTGGGGGGTTCATGAGCACGCGGCAAACGGGTCATCGCTTCCACAGCCGAGAAGACACCGGACTTGGTATCGTTGTGTCGTGTGTGGGCCTATGGATATGGATGTCCGTCGAGCCCTCTGTCGCCGTGTTTGGCGATTGGGTTCGGGCCATGATTCAGTAGCATGCCATGGCTTGCTTTTGTGGGTTGTGCAGGGGATGGCGTGACTACGTTACTTCGCTTGACATGGTTTCTTTCAGTTGTCCATCACAGTGGGCCAGGTACATATTCGTCATGCGGGTGATCTACCAGCTCTGCGGGCGTCGCACCGTCCTGAAATGGGCTGTAGAACTCGTTCCGTATAGACGCACGCCTAGTCTAATGTTATCTTACACGGCTTTTGGAAATACGCATGCCAAAGACACCTAGTTGCGTCCTCCCGTCACACCTTGGGGCGCATCATCAAAAAGCACCTTTCGAGGTCCAATACCCCACCCAAGCGTCGGCCTCCACCTCTCCGATCGCTTGCATGTTCGCTATCGTCGCACTCACTGCCTGTGCCTTGCCAGTGCTAAAGTTCGTCATCCCCGCCGCCTCTGTCGCGCCAACCCCTCGGGTCCGGAGAGCCTCGTCTCCCCGCGCCAACGCACGGAAGAACTCGAGCAGCTTGATGCCAGGCTACACACGTCGCACCACGTCAGCGATGTATATCATCTCACCAACGGAACGCGTCCAACTCACGATCTTCACCAAGTCGTCTTCAGAAGCACCCTCCGCCTTGCTCTCCAATAGCTTGAACCACTCCCCAAAAGGAACAATCGGCAGAACATCCTCTCCAGCGAACCCCTTCCGCTTCATGATCGAACGTCGTACGAATCGGATGATCTCCGCCCAAGGCGTACTCCGAGGGTTCACAATGTTCAGCACAGGCGGAGCCGCCTCCTTCGCGAATCCCGTCTCCAGAACTGCAGACGCCACTTCCTCCTCGCGCAGCCACGACACCGCCTGTGATCTCCATCAGCGCGCATAATAGAATCCGTCGATTCACTCACCCCCACGGCCTCCGGGAGCGCTCCGAGGGCAATACTCGATTTCACGATGATCGGGAACCAATCCGTCGTGGCCCATGATCCACCGTGTCCACCCGCAATTTGCCCGATCCGAAGTGACGTCACATGTAATCCGCTCTTCACGATAATCTATCCCTCCGTGTCAGTACCAGCCCGTCTAGTAGACGATCCCTTCATCGCTCACTCGTTCAGTGACATATTTACCCTCTCCATAGCCTGCCCCGACAGCAACGGCAGGGTCGAGTTGGACTTCCTCTGGGAATGGCCCTTTCAGGTTGTCCCAACCCTGTGCGGATCCAATCGAAGATGTGAACAAGAACCGGAGATTCTGCCTCTGAGGGGAGTCCAGCCCGAGGTCGATCAAATTCCGCGATGCGCGAATGTTGTCATCAAAGGAAGATATCGTCAGGTTGAAGTCGAGACGCCAGGCATTATGGATGATTAGTGTGACCGAATTACGAATCTGTGAGCAACGAAGGTGGTGGGTGGTCAGCACATGCAGATTTGACCGAGCAGAAGATCAACCTCACCTCTGCGTACCGAGCGGGCGACAGGCCGCACTTTTGCAGAGCTGCGTCGGCCTCGACGTAGACAAGCTTGTCCGAGTGCAACAGGTCCACCTGAAGTCCCCTGTCTTCAAAGGCCAGTTTTTGCCGTTCTTGGATCGGTTTCGAAGAAGAGGGACGATTGAAGGCGTAGACACGCTGGACTGTGGAACTTTTCAAAAGCTCGGAGAGTAAGAAAGATCCGAGACCCCCCGTGGAGCCGGTAAGGAGGACGACGGCAGGGTCGATCGACGAAGTGCTCGGCAGCAGACCATTAGCCGGTCCAGATAACCCCACAGAATGTTTCTCGATCATAGCATCGATACCCTGTTTGTGTTGCTGTATGAAATCTAGCGACGGTGTACCGGTGTGATTGACGATGGCAGCGATGTGTGCACTGAGCTGCTGAATGGTCGGGTTCTCAAAGATAACGTTGATGGGGATGTGGGTGGCGGCATTCTTGATTTCAGGGTCGGACGATCTTCGCAGAGCGCCCAATATCCTGTTTCGAAGATATGTGACGCTCAAGCTAGTTGGAGAGAGCACAACGTGAGCTATACTCCGCTACTAGGACGTCGGCAGACTGTGCACCTATCAAAGCCTTGGGCAAACAGGTCCGTTTGTGGGTCAACAGAACCTTGGGGGCTGATGATGCGCGCATGTTCAGTCAGCCATTCTTTGAGCCTTTCCTCACTCCACGCCGACGGTCCAGCCAAGCCATCCGGAGATTCCGAACTTGCCTCGACGGTCTCATACCTTGGCGATCATTAGAACGACGTCCAGATACTCACCCGACGACACAACTCACAATGCGTTAATTTCCGCTTCGTAAGCATTCAGAGTCGCTTTCCGTTGGACCGTACCCTTCGGGGCACGCAGCATTGGCTTGTCCTGGCCCGTGATCAGAATCATCTCCTTGAAGATACGACTGAATGCTGGTGACGGCTTGTTCGCCTCCTCGATCGTAGGCCTTGGTTTGCCTCAGTCAATGAACAGGCGCCGTCGCACGCGAAGTACACACCAAATTTGACTTCTAAACTCGGCCACGGCTTTCTCGTCGGTGACATCGACGGCATGCCCCGAGCGAGGTTCAATGAGAACGCCAACTTGGTTCCGTTCCCTTCCAAACATGATAACGCCCTGTACGAGTGGGGAGGATCCAATGACGCTCTCCATTGGGGCCGGAACGGTCTTCTCTCCCGAGGCGAGGATAATGACGTCGTCAGCCCTCCCGACACTGTCGTCGACACGTATGAATATGACCTCGGGCACAGGCAAGCTGGGGTCCTTACATCTTCCACATGTTCTTCGTGGGGTGCTTCACAAACAAGTCCGCCGTCGCGTATCCTTTCACGTCCGGTAAATTCTCTATCGCCATTTGATGATGTTCCGTCGACTATTCAAGCTCGTTAGTACGTGCCGAGATCATTACGCTGTTAACAACGTCATACCAAGACTTGCAACTCGTACGTGCCGTCCCCTTGCGGAGCCCACCTGAGTTTCTGGTCGTCTGAGAAACGCATCCACATCCAATCACCATCAATTGTATCTTGCTTGTCAGCCACTACCACAGGGACTCCGAATTCCGTCCCCCCATAACCGCTGGTCAGCTGTACCCCGGCGGACCATAGCTTGTGGCCAACCTTGACAGGTAGAGGTCCACCACCATAAGTCTGGAGATAATGAGCACCCAAATCGCGCAAGATCAGGTTTTGATGCCACCACGTACGACGCAGTCTAGCTTCTTCAGAACCTCGATAGCCTCATCTGACTCGACCATTTGTTCAAGGAATGTGGGAACTGTCATCAGGATGTTACATTCTATGCCTTTGAGCTGCGCGATCATGTTGTCGCTCGTTGGTATCACCGGTTGGGCAAGTGGGTCCTCGTACATGTGCGGAGAATAGACAACGGTAGTGAGGAGGCACGCGATGGGTACATAGAGTTCTGTGAGGATACCAAAGACATGAAATGGGGGCAGTGCCATTGCAGCAACCCGACGCGGAGCGGTTAATTCTGCATATACACGGAAGGATGCTACAAAATAATCAGCAAGGATACGTGAAACGATATATGGTCACGTACGCTGCCCCATCCATTGGATTTGAATCCTGTGACTGTGTGCGATGGCTTTAGGGAATCCGGTGCTACCCGAGGAGTGGATATAAATTGCGGGGGAATCCAAATCTGGGCGTGCCACGGCAGTGGGGTAGGGTGTGAAAGGATCAGCGACGGTCTCTTTCCCAAGCTTCGGGAAAGCATGGCGGAAGGCGGGGAGTTCGTAAACAGTTAGCTCTGCACCTTGAAGTTCGCGTCGGATGCCATCAATGAGCGGCTTATGAGCGTGATCGAGCGTCACGATACGTGAACAATTGGTCTTTTTCATCATATTCACAACCGCTGCCGCCGAATTCCGGGGTGATACTGGGAACGGCTAGACCAGATTGTGAAAATGAGGGCTGAAGAAGATGGACATAAACATACAACCCATCCAGCGATTGATAAGCCCACGACGACTGCATGGTGGAGCATTGTGTCAGTGTTGGCAATGACCATGACGACATCTCCCTCGTGACCTTGGCGGGAGGGCCGAAGCGCATGCGCGACTCGGTGAGTAGCGCGACCAAATTCGAGAAGAGAGATTTCAGTCAGAGAGCTTGTGCTGCCCTCGTTCATGTAAGCGTAGATCGGGAAAGAAGGATTTCTTTCCATATGAAAGTTGATCAAGTCGGGGAACAACAGAGAGTGATCGAGAGGGGGAAAGTTGACGTCGAGAGAAGCCATGGTCAGTGAAAGAGGATGCGGGATACTTGGGATGATTGGTATGCGGAGTGCTGAAAGAAAGAGCCTTTATAACTGGGCGGGCCGCCAGAGTGGCGATTCTACAATAAGATAGGGTGCGCAAAGACAACCCTGGGATTGCCATTATCGTTGACCCAATGTTGTCCGCGAGCGCACCACCTGACACACCGAGCAAACCGACTCCGGTGTCCGTGCCGTGCCGGAGGCGCACTATCCCAAGCGAAGAAGGTTTGATGAAAGTTCCCTGAGAATCCCTGAGAACAAGTTGATAACGGGCCTCACTTCCTTTTGGTGGAACGAGAAAGTAGTTCGGATGCCAGAAGTAGCATGAGAGGAGGCATAAATCATTGAATGTCTCGCTCCACATGTCATCTGGCCATAAGGATATCCAACTACATGATGGAGTGGGTGAAAGTGGCGTTTACCCGGGGATTCAAGACTTTGCCGGATACCCGGATACTCCCGGACTCTGCTCCGTGATTCTATCCCCCCACGACTCCTCGGACACTCGTACTCAGTAGATATAATTCGTGCGGTAATAATCGCACCCCTCACACCCGTGATGAGTCGTTTGTTTCAAACACATGCTCTTCCGGGCCTAATCGTGATCATCTCTGCTACCGGACGATTCATATGCTTACCTCGGTCCTCGGTGCGGTTGCCGGTCTCTGGCTCAGATACACTCGCGGATTTCCTGCCTGATTAACCCCATCCATGCCTCATGTGCGCAAATGACTCTAACCCTGCACTCCCTCCCACCCCCACGAGGAACAATCAACTGCATAGGTCGTCACACATGCCTCTCGATCTCTCTCACGAGTATCTAAGCACGCGTATCTATGCTATCACAGTTCAAGAGGAAGCCACCAACCACTGGATCAAAACAACCAAAAGATGGCGTCGGCACATAGGCCAAAGGGATCGACGGCAATAACAAGGGAACGCCAACGCCTTACAACACTCCAACAAGAATACGAACAAGCACACAGTGACGAAATTAGATGTAGTTGAAAAATAGTTGTTCAAAGATGACAAATGCCTCGAGAGCTTGCGGGTGTCCTCACAACGTGCCCCGTTGCCAGTCCACCAAGCGCTTTAGCTGCTCGAGCGTCATGAAAATGAGAATCGTCGTCGGTTGGAGACGCGTCCATGCAGGAAGCCAGCCTTTGAACATAAACATTGGACCCTCTTTGGCAAGCGATGCTCGGATCACGCCAAGAGTCGACTGATTGGAATGTTTGTGGTGATTTCCCAGGGCACGTAGACATAAGGGAACGTACGCTGGATCCTGGCCCACTCGCGTTCATGATGCGACTCTTGAGGACATCAGCAGGTGAACAAATTGTGGTGGCTACCGTGCCCTGTCGGTTTCACGTCGTCGGATTCTACCCCCGAGAAAGAGGGTAGCTAGTTAAGGAACATACAGCAGCAAAACTGGCAGAAAAGTGGCAGATGATGTTGTCCTCGAAATAAGAGGTCTTTAAGAGCTCAGATTTGAAGAAGTCGTATCTGGATGTCCGATGAAATGAAATTCGTTTGAAACGGATCATTTACTCACGAGGCGAGCTGACTCGAGTTCATTAATACGCTTCGGAAGACGTTTGGTCCAACACCACGGACGAGCGATGAGGGACCTTCTTCACGAATCATCTGTGCGAGACAGTATCCCACATCAAAACCGTTCCAGACGAGCAGCCAAAATAAAGAAACGGAAAAAAATGTTAGCACTCGGTTGGGTCTCTTCAGTCATGGGAACGAATAAAAATATAAAGGAAAGAAGAGGAAATGCTGCAAAGAGTACCCCTGTCAACAAGTCGGCGATCTGGGTCCGCCCCCGATAGATGGTGCGGAGGGTATCCTGATTCAATAAAGCCTGTTCTTGCGTCGTTATTATGTGACTGTGAGCCGTTCCTTCAGCACTAATTTTCAGAAGCGGAGACTTCGAGTGAACGGTATTGATACTGCCGACCGAGCCCTAGAAAGTGTGAAAAAGAAAGCCAGTCCGGCAGCGATGCATCACCAGGGCGATTACGACAGGGCGCAACAGAGAGAACACCGACCTAGGCGATAGAACGGATTCATTTCCCCAATTGCGCGGCGCCACACGGAGGTAATGAGAGCGTTGGCATGAATAAGCGATGCATGCTGAACATGAATGCAAGATTCCTATCTCTCGGAAAATTTGCTGTTCTCCACCATGCTCGCCGTGGCCCATGTCTCCCCTGACTCATCAGCATCGACGTCACCCTCAGTGAATCGATCGCTATTATCGGCTTCTCCATGCCTAGTCCGAACAAACGCTCCGCGAGGTGGGGGTCGGATGGGGCACAAATGCAGAAGGACCACGCGATCGGTGACCATAATAGACGTTAAAACGGGACGACGGGCTGCCTAGTGCGACACGGACGCGATTTCATCTGAATCCCGAATGTCGGGCATTTTTCGGAACAAGACAGGCATTGCAAAGTTACCCGGGATGATGGCATGAAAGCGTGCATTGCCCGCACATAGGAAGCGCGAATAAGGGGAGGAACGAAGGGTGACAGGGATGCAAGAGAGAGACGAGGAGGGTGATAAAGGCGAGCAAGCACTTACACGGAAGAGCGCATCAAAGCAATGCTTGTAATTGAAACGTTTCTCCGGAGGCTTCGCAAAGTCACCTTGGAGGCGGACCTAGTGCCACCGGATGATGTACGTGGGCACGAAACGGAAAATCGCAGTGCAGAGTGGCGCAGAATGTGAAATAACGGTCACGTGACGCGATCAGCTATTAGTGGACATGTGATATCGGGTAGGTTGGCAAAACATACCATGACGACCTCTGCGAGACAATCAGAAGGTGGAAGAGGTAAAGTGGAAGAGGGAAGAGTGATACCTACCACCAGGGTTACCAACTATACCAGCTATAGAACCAGCTACAAGGATAGGTGAGGGAGATGTCGAACAGGTCAGTTGTAGTACACGTACCCATTGCACCAGCAGTAGCTAAAACCCAAGGAGGCGACTGTGGGTTGGCACCCAGGATCTTCTTGCTCTCGTCGTAAGCCCAGAAGCGACAGAGACTGTAGCTCATCTGCCGCAGCCAAGTGCCTGTAATTCCATCAAAGAGTCCTCTGAAACCGGCTGTTCTGACGGTCTTCCTCATGGACTCGATCATGCGTTTATCGCCTGATGCTTGGAGACGGACTTTGGTGAGATCGAGGGGGTGAGTAATGGATGCAGCGATGGTCGCTGCAAGGCCACCGAGATAGAAGGGATATGGTTGTTTCTTAGCCGACGGAGGTGGAAGGATCCCATTGACGACGGGTTGTGTGGGGAGCGTAGTGGCGGCCATTGTGAACGAGGATCTGTTAATCACGGACCCAAATCGGTGGGGTAATAAGATGGGTGGATATCTTACGTAACCATGTTCCGTCTGCCAGTGAACATTTTCTGCAGAAGGAGAGATGGAACACGTTCAATGAGCAATGCTAGACTACGTCTCAGATCGCGCCCTTTCACTCTAGGCCTTACTAGAGCCGCCCGCGTTCTATTCAGCTACCTGCCTACGCCCGCCCTGGCTCAGCCACAGATCACAAACAAACCACGCAGAATCGGTCTGTAGAAAGTGAAAATGGCTCCTGTCCTTTCCTCTTCGATAGTCGCCCGGTACCGTAGCCCAACGGTCCACATCCAAGCAGAGATGTTAACCGTTGGAACTACGATTCCCGGCGAACTTTCGAAGCTCGAAACGTCTATTGATGATGCAGACACGAGAGACCCTTAATGAACTTTGTTCCGTTGCTTGCGTGGCTGTTTGGGAGCCATTTTCTATGTGCGCACATGCGCATCCAGGAGTATGTTGTCACGAAGATGCTTATATGCGCTAGAGACGACGAGGGCTCGTGGTGCTCTCTTCGGACTGGACGACATTTCCACGTCGAAGCGCAACGGCAGCCGCACGCAGCCAAAGGGCGACGTAGCTCACTTGAAGTCAACTTTGCCGTTCGTCGCCAGCGCATACAGAACAAAACCGTGGCTCCGCTAGCATTTAAATGCATGAAGAAGTACAACTGGAAAAAAAACTGGGCTACAAGGGAAGGGCTCACACTGTTTCACCCACCGCCTCCCGCCTCTGCACGACAGGGATATCAAGTGTAAACCACGGCTCGCGGGTGGCTCTACGGCCCTGATTAAGTCCCACGAGGGCCCATGCTGCCGTCTTGACTCGAGCCAACGGTCCACGTCCATCTTCGTCCTCATCGGTCTCCTCCCGCGCATCCTCTTTCGCAAAGGGCGACCGCTGCGCAATGTCGGACAAGTCGATCGGCCGAGTCGCGAAAAAGATCTTCAGGTGACTAACGTCCACGTCCTGGCACTTCTCCAATTTAAAGGAGAATGGGGGTGTTCCCTCTGTCCCGTATCCTACTGTGAACGTCCCACCCTCCTTCTCCAGTGGCACTTTGGGTTCGCCAGAGCTCGCCTGTGTGTAGTAAGAGACTAAACCATATCAGCAAAGGCCGAATGAACTATGGGAGAGTCTACTCACCTATGCTCAAGTCGCTATTGTTGAACAAGAACACGTTCAGAAACAGGTCCTGCGATGTGTTATTCGTTATTTTGAGCCCGTAGACATTGTTTGGATCGACAACGAAATCAATCATGTCCGACTTGCTTGAGTTTAGATCCGTCTGAGAGAAAATTTGTTTGCCTGCAGAAAAGATTGGCAACCCAAATTCGTCGTAATCGACATTCAAGAGGCAGAAGTCGAGGGCGACTTTGTCCTTGCTGCTGGTGGAACCATGTTTTTCTGCGAGACCAAGAAACCAGTAGTAACGTGCGGCAGATGCCAACACACGAGCTATGTTGTCGGGGGTAGCCGCGTGGGGAAGCTTCGTCAGTCCTAACTCCTTCACCTTCTCATCTATGGTCCTGAAAACGACCCGATCATTTTCCATCGCAACCTCCAGACTCGCCTCTTCTTCAGCTTCAACCAGCCGGAACTGTCGGGCGTCTGTGTCATGCCCATCTAAGTGTCTAAGGAAATCGAGGGCCGCGGTATCGTCATCCACGTACAGGGGTATTTTTCCGACGCGGGTCAGCTTTGCAAATGATACCCTAGTGGGAGGGACAGACGTGACCACGGTCTCGAAGTCGTTGATCAAGAAAGTTTCATTAACCGGCACAACTTCCAACTTGCCCTTTTCGTCATCATATAGGGTGAACTCTACCCCACACCCTACGCCGTGCGCCAAACCGGCGTCAATGACATATTTGCTACGCTTGCGAGCGTGAACATGGTGGAAAATATGACCTCCGGCAAGAACTTTAGCATCAAACAAGACGCGGTGTCGGTTAGCGCCTATGCACTGAGGATGCTGACTGAGTTTGTTTTTGCTAACACAAGGTGAGCATCACATCGTCATTTTACAGGTTGAAACGTTCGTACTTTTCGAGGTGTATCCCCCCCAGAAGCTCGACGTAAGAGATATTGCTGATAGAGCAGTTCTGGAGCCTCTCCAAAAGCGCAACAGTAAATTGCCCGCGCCGGGACTTTCTACACTCGTAGGCGAGCTCCCTCTCGCTGCAGGCAGCCAAAAGAACGTGTGACGTGACACCATTGTAGGAGAAGGTATGGATGGCTTCCGCAGCTCGCCCTCCCCAGATGTCGTCATCGAGAGCTTTGGGGAGATTGAAATCAATACGAACACCGCGAGGTATATATTCTGGATCTCTTGTGGCTGATCCCGAAAAACAACAGTCAAGGATGACAGTCTATACATGCATGGTCAGGAATCGAGGGAAGAAACATTGAATAGTACATACGATGTTATCTCCCTTCGCTTTCGCAATCTCCCCGATTAAGGCACCGATCGTTAAGTCAGGAATCGGCGCGTGGTCTTTGTGCACTTCAGTGTTAACGGCCGCTTTCACGCTGTCGTGAGGAATCATGGCCTGAATATTCCCTTCAATCCGCCAAGCGGGGGGAGCGCGGACTTGACCGCCGTGCCCAGAATAGAAGACTACAATTGGATCTCCATGGTTGATCCGCTCATCATA
>JBBPKC010000419.1:8244-20137 GCA_038089055.1 Tylopilus aff. balloui
ACGAATCGATCGGTGTTGTCGGATGGGCAAAGTTCCAAGGCCTCACGATCAAGGTTGATCGCCTCGTGAATTCTTGCGCCTCCTGAACTTGACGACGAGAGAGTCCGCCTGTGAAAGCGATTGTGAACTGGCGGGTACATCAAAGTGTGGCAAGCGCTCGAGGTGCAGAACTAATGAATACGCTATGTACATCAAGTAAGAGACATAGTATTATTGCAATGTAGGGCTTACCTCCAGTCGAACCTTAAACGCGACTTGAGGGGAAAGGAGGGCACGAGGCGGACGTGTAGCGTTTCGACCGACCAAAAGAAAGTTAGTGCTGTGGCACTGGCCCCATTTCTCAGAGAGAGGACAATGTTTTATCTTGTAATCGTCCCGTCCACCATGAGTGCTCGTGCCATTCTCTCTTCCAGGTAAGCTCGTGCCCGTTTGGCATTGGTCCGTTGCCTTCTTTCAAAGCGGGTAAAAATGGCATGGTACAGTGCAGCTCGCCTGGTCCATGGAGCTTCTTGTAAACAGCTAGACCTTAGCCGTGACAGGTGTACTATTCAGTATCACAGACGACAAACGTATTAGGTACGAGAACCAAGTTAGCCGGCGTCACGGTGCTTACGCTTGTCTGCCTTGGCACACAGCACGCAAGGTCTCTGCCCGGTCGCTCTCATCCGCCCACTGACGCTCGAACAAAAAGTTCTTTTCCTAGGCCGCCCGCTTCTCTCGCCGACCTCAGGCCGATCAGGATCGTCATGGAAACAACCAGCAAAAAGCCGCTCAAGCCTCTCTGCGCCATGTGACGCTGCACGCGCCCGAGAGACCTCGTTGGGAAAAGTCCCCCAGATATGGGACAAGGAATCAGAGGGGCGATGATCGGGCGCAGCACGGCAAAAAAGTGAACGGCAACATGGGTCGGTCGGTCTCGTCGGCGGACTCGGAGACGTGGATGGGACGTACGTACGTGTTCAGCGTGGACGGTGACGACGACCGATGATCAAATCGCCTGGTGCGGCGCCCACCCCTCCCCCGGGCGAGTTGTATACGTACAACGCCGTCGAGTGGGTCTGTCCCTTCGACGCAGGCGAGTAAAGAACGAGAAGGAGGTGAGCCATCCCAGTCGGCGGCACGGGGGCTTGGAAACCACGCTGGTTAGATCGCCGACCAGGATCTTTGTACGACGCCCGCCCTTTCGATTCACGGGCGTCCCAGCGCTGACGTTGGCTGTGCTGGGGGGGTGTCTCACGCCGCCCACCCATGTGCGCTCACTGAGATTCCTCCGCTTCCCAGCTACACCCCGCCTTAACCGCTTTATGAAAAAAACGTGGCGGAGTGCCCAAAGGGACCAATAACACCCCTGGGCCTGACTCGGCCCGGAGGTCGACCGAATAGGCCAAAAAAAAAGAAAAGACGTGCACGATGACGGACGGACGGACGAACGCCCCGCCGCACGCGCTCCCCTGCACCCGTGTGACGTCTGTGGCCGGAAACGCCAACGCTGGCAAGCGACAGCGCCATCAGCGAGTACGTGATGGCGCGATTCGGATGCATGCCCGCGCGAGCGCGCGTAGTGCGTCTCCCGTGACGTGTTCCCTGAGCTTCTCCCCCCCCACCCGGCGCCTGCACCACCTGCGTCGACTTCTAGCGCTGCAGCTCCAAGTCCGATCCTGCCGCGTGTTTCCGCTTGCTCAAAAAGCCCACTCGACGCCCGACGAACGTTTTTTTTTTTTTACTTTTGCTTTTCTACGTCCGCCCCTCCTCGCGCGCCGTCCGGAGCCCATTGACCGCTCACGGGGTGCACACCCAGAGATCGCGGGTGCCTTCCCTACCCTCGCCGATCTCCGCATCGGACGATAGCGTGGGTCCGGGGGGGGCCTTCCTCTCACCGGCGCATCGCTGCGCCACCTCCACGCGCTCATTGCTGACGTGATACTAATATGATACCCGAAGTGGCACACACACACGAGGCACCTTCCATCGGCCCGGATACGCCGGTCCCCGCGGGGCACAACCAGCTCAGCCAGGTCAGTGTCAAGTTGCGCACGCGACACGATTGCGATCGTCGTTTGGGGGGAGATGCAGAGCGTATCAAGGCGGCCCAGCACGCGCCTGAATGACCGGTTCAGGAAACGACAGTTCCGTCCGCCGAGTCACCGAGCCCAGCCCCGGCCGACGCGACCATCAGTCAAAACGATCCTCGCGCGCCAATCAGGAGAACATATGAAGAGAGCAAAAAAAAGGGGTATATAGTACACGTTACATCTCTTTTGGGGGCGTGTTCATATGTAAACGGGTGCAGTGCGTCGTGGCGGGGGGAAAAACAACAGTGTGATGGGAACGACGAGGACGGAGCACGCGCGGACGGTAAAAAAAGGAAGGAGGGTGGCACTCCGCAACGATGAAGGAGGCGTAGAAAAAAAATGCCAGGGCGGGGGGAGAGCGGGAGAGCGTGTGAGCACGCGTAGGCGAGAAAAGGATGAAAAAAAAGAGAAAAGGAAACGAGAGCGTAGTAACACACACAAGGACAAACAATGCCATTCCATTCCATGACAGAGGCCTCGCACGACGAGGAGACATCTAGAAAAGAGAGAGAGTCCAGTTTTTCGTTCGTAGTTGCGGACAGCGGAGAAGCACCAGAGGGAACGACTCGTGGTTTCGTGACAGACGATTGTGATACACGGTTGCGGGTGTGGAGATGCGTATAGATCCAAATGCGAAGTGCTTGTGCTTGTGCTTTGAGTGTGACATGAACGTGCGTGTTTTGTTTTTGCATGCATGTTTGAAACCCGTGTTGTCGACCCTCTGTCGATGCCTCTCCCTTCCTAATACCCCCAAACCAAGATTCGTTGAATGTCTAGATCCGGAGCCCGACCGTTTAATCCTCGTTTTCTGCCTCTTCTGCCTTCAGACTCGTGCTTCGATTTTCTGCCGCGTGAACAGCCTCAAGGAGCTCCGCGTCCGCGTCCGCATCGCCATCCGCATCCGCATCGCCTTCCGCGTCTGCCGACGATTCATCTGACCCACGCCGAGAATGTGAGTGTGAGTGGCTCGGCGATGGAAGGTGCTTCATGAGTCCCGGGGCGGCTGCAAAATGAAAACCAGATCAATGCGATCGAAAACGCGCCGTCGACAGAGTAATTCAGCATCAATGAAATCTCACCAGAACTCATCGGTCTTCGTCCCCTATCTGCGCTGCCACGTCGATGGCCCTCGTCCTCATCGGCTTGCAGCGTCGCGATCGCGGGCGGAGAAGGTGGGTCACGTTGTGAGTCGTTGCCACGGGTGGGGTGTGAAGACGAAGGGGCAAGCGATGACGTCTGTATTCGTTCCCGATCGCGTCTGTCCTTGGAAATGAACGACGGCATTTGCGACGCATGTCCGATCAGCTGCGTCCCACTCGATCCGAGCCCTACGGTCGCGGGCATCGTATCTGTGCGTGCAACCCGATTCCCGTGTGCGGACATCGAATGTCCGTGCGTCAGGCTGCTTGCTGCAACCTGGCTAGATTGCTGGCCAATGTGGGATTGAGATTGATTCTGAGATTCTATCGTGCCTCGCCGTTCGACCCGCTTCATCTTCTTTCGACATCGGTCGCACACGGTACCGGGTCCTTCGGGCCCGGGCCCCCATTTCTCGACGCATTTCCCTTCCTTGTAACGTCCCGCCATGCCACATTGGCGGCAGATCCGTTGTCCCTGGGAGTTCGTGGCTGGGTACGGTGGGTGACCTTGCGGAGGCGCGGCTGGCACAGATGTGGCCGCGGACTGGGGAACTGTCGTTGTTGGAGTAGATGGCGGTGGGACTGGGACGGTGCTCGTTGTGATGGGTGGGGCAGGGACACCGGTCGATCCGTTTGGCACTGGGACGACGTCAGCGCCACCCGAGAAGAGTCACGTCATGAATACGTACTGATGGCTGCGCTCGATCCAGGTTTACCCTTTTTCATCGGTGCGCCCATGACAGGGGGCGCAAAGATGTGCGTTTGATACATGCGTTGTTCGCCGGGCTGTTCAAGGGGGCCAGGCGCTGAACTGGACACGTGGCCCACGATAGAGCGTTGAGTGGTTGGCGTCGGTGCGTGGTTGGGGTGCTGGTGGTGGGCGATGACGGCGCGGGGGGATTGAGGTTCTCCGCGTGGACGTGGGTCGTCGGTGGAAGCTTCGAGGAGCATCTCGTCAATGGATAGGGAGCGCTGGGAGGAGCGTGAGGAGGATCTGGAGTGATGGGGATTGGGGTGGCGTGGAGGGGCGAGGGAGGGCTGGAGCGTGGGATGGGGTGACGGGAGATGGGAGCGATGTACGTCGACATCGAGTTGGCGTGCACGGGGATGGGACTGGGAAGAGTGTCAGATGGGGTAGGCGCGTGGGTATGGGACTGACCCTGTCGTGATCGCGGTCGCTGCGTGCGCGTTTTGCGGGGGGCTGAGAGGAAGCGAGTTGAAATGGCTCGTCGATGCTACCCGAGCGTGGTCTGACGCGGGAAGAGGTCGGGTGGGGGGGCGGGGGTAAGGGGGGGACGCCGTGGGATGAGTTGAGGGATGCGGAATGGCGGTGGGAGCGGTGGTTGGCGGAGGGAGGGGGGAAGAGCATGATGGCGGGGCTTGGGGCGGAGGGTGTGTGGGCGGTGTTGGCAAAGTAGCCGGGAAGGGGGACGGGTGCGAGGACGAGCTGACCGCCGCCGTCAGTGACGAGGCGGGAAAAGCCGGCTCTGGCGTCGGCGGCGCGGAGTTCGACGAGGGCGAGGTAGCGGCTGAGCTCGTCCCAGGCGTCGGAAATGACGCGTCTGCGTGCGTCGGCCTCGTCGCGGGCGTGTTCTGCGCGATCGGCCCGGGCCTCGCACTCTGCGATGACACGCTGGGCGTTCTCGGAGACGCCGTTGCCGTTGCCGTTGCCGGTGTTTGGAGGGGACGCGGCGGAGGCGTAGGAAGAAAGGAGACGCTCTGCCTTTTCGAGGCGTTTTCGGGTTGCAAGGAGGTCTTTGCGGAGGGCATCGGACTCGCGGTAGCTGGCGGAGAGGAGGTGGGCGAGGTGGGCGTTGGACTGGGGCGCGAGAGGGAGTGCGCCGTTTGGGGGAGGGGAGGGCATGGGCTGGGGCGAGAGGGACATTGGGGAGGGGGGGGTGTTGGTGGGGGAGTTTTCTACGGGGAGGGGGAGCGTTGATAAGAACAAGGTCAGCGGTGGGCCAGCGGATGAGAGAGTTCGGCCGGCGTTTCTCCCCCCCGCGACACGCAACGCAGGTGAGGCGTTGTCGTCCTAAACGGGCAGTCGCATCGTGCCATCGGCGCAGAGAAGTAGGACCCCGTGATAACCTGTCCCGCCGCGCCTCCGCCTCACGCACCACTGCACGTCGACGCGTGTTTTCACACGCAGTTCGGGGTCTCCGCCTCGTGTCGGCGCGCGTACTGCTAGCACACCCCGCCCGCCGGTATTTCAATCTCCGATCCGGTAGTCGGGATGAGTTATCAGATAGAAGTAGACCATTTCCGCACGATACTCGGCACCCGCGAATTCCGCATTCCGTCACCTCTTGCAGGGTAGGCGCACGCATCTCATACGAAAAAACATTCCGTGCACCTCTAAAGTGCTGGCACCAGCCTCGGACACCCTCTATTTCCGCGCCAGCTGGTGTCCACACAGATCCATGTGTTCACCCGTCGACGCTCACGGGCGAAGCCATGTCACCTTCGTGGTTATCGCAATCTGTCATCGACGTCATCCTCCCGCATCGGTACATTGATTTTCTCGTCCGCACCGCCTCAGTTCGTCATGATGTCGACACTTCACCGCATGTTGTCGTGCACGAGGACTTCCCCGGGCCGCATGGCGTGCCTGTCGGGTCCTCTCTCATATGTGTGTGAACCCCCCGATCGCCTCATCCGTCGCCATCATAAACTCACTCTTGCACGTTGCTCGACGCGTGTGTTCTCGTCTCTCGTTTCGATCTCGCATTCCCTTGTCGGACCTGTGACATCACGCCTTGTTCGCCGCTTCCGACGAAAAAAAAAAGAAAAGAGAGACCCATTGGATTCGTTTCCCCGCAGCGCTTCATTCCCGATGCTTACGAGCGATTTGCGGTTCGACGACCCTGTGCCAACGACGAACGGAAAGACCCTATGAACGCATCGATCGGGGCACACAGATCCGCCGACGACACAGGAGCCTCCAGTGCCTGTGTGCTGGACATGATTTCATGCCATCACACCGCGCCAGCACAACGCCAACGTGGCCACGCAGCCGTACGACTGGCAAAGAAGGAACTGGGAACGCACATCGAGATAGAGAGATAGCCTACGCGATGGCATAATGAACTGCTCGACGACGTGTTTTATGAACGTGTGCCTATGGAATGAAACACATCTTGCATCGTGTATCCCGGGCCTCGTGTAGACGGTATGGTTTGACGTACGTTTCTGTGGGCTGATCGAACAGCGTCGACGTCACGCTGCGCCGGCGATTCGAGTGGTGATGACGACTTTGCCTGAGCGCCGTTCAAAGTCCGCGACTCAGTGCACCGACTGCGGACGTCACAACGGGGGCCAGTGCTACTGACTAGGACCCTCCCAACATGATCATCATCGACGACGCTGATCACAAACCACCGCACAGAGTCCAAGTCTCCTTCCTCACCCGAGACCAGCACGCCGCGGCACACAGCGAATCACACGGCCACTCCGGGTCCGCCCTGCTTCATCCACAGCAGCCTCAGACTGGCAGCACTGCGCGCAGCTCATACACGACCTCATATCACACCACGCAACTCCTGCCACCCCCACCGCCTCCGCCATATCCGAGCGACATCCGCCAACACCGTTTCCCCGCACGCAACGCCCCATCCCCGTCCAAGCGGTTTTGGAAAGCATTTGCGCTCGCACTCCTCGTATATCTCGCACTCCTCGCCCTCGCACGCATCATCGTTCGCATGGCCACTCACGGCATCGTAAGCGCATGTCCCGGCCTAGAGGACGTCTCGCTGATTCTATCCTACTCGTGTCCAGTGGGACGACGACGAGTCTGTCGGCGTTCCCAGCGCAGAAGACGGCAACGTCCTCCACTCGATTCACAGCCACAACTGGACGTCCTATCACGCCCGTCCCCGTTGGGCACCCACCTTCCCCTCGAGCGCAGAGTCGTCATTCACCCTGCCCATCACCGCAGACGCGTTCTCTCTCCTCACCCGCGGGTCGTATCAAACCGGAAACGTTGAGGTGAAACAGGCGGTCACTGACGATGTCGCCAGGGGCGATCGTGTCCGCGTGGACGTGCGAGTGGCGTACCACGACCAGCGGGCGCTCGCCCGTGCGACCTTGTGTCGGCTGCGCAAGAGCGGGAACAGACATGGCATCGGTATCTATGTATGTGTCAATGCTTTTTTTCTCGTCGTTGCGACCTGCGCCCTCGCGCGTGCCTTACCCCCCGTGAACCCCCTCAAATCTGATCTCCATCGATCGGGTTTGCGCAGACGCCGGTATCGCCGTGGTCTAATGCGCGCGATCAACTCTACTTTGAGGTCGTATTTACTTTTCCGGCTGCCGCCCGCGGGCGATCCCCGCTCCGCATCCGTGAGTTCACGACGCACGCCAACAACTTTGCCCACGAGGTCGGCGATCTGTGGCAGTCACTCCTGTTTGAAAACGTGCACCTCAACACGGCCAACGCTGCCATTCGAGCCAAGGTGCGTCACACGACATGGGCCGGTTCACCCCTTTTTTTTTTTTGACAAAAGAACGCCGTCCTAGTCCATCACGCTCACGAGAGGGTCGCTGACGTCGAGCAACGGCGCCATCCACGGCCACTTTAACACTTCCGATGCCTTGATCCTGCGCACCTCCAACGCGCGCATCCAGGCGACTGCCTCCCTTTTCAACTCAGGCGGGAATCCCACCCAGCTAGACATGCGCACGAGCAACGGGTGCGTTCGCTCATCCTCTCTCTTTCCTCCTGCTTGCGCCTGCAGCTCCGATGCCGCGTAACTGACACTCATGTTCTGGCTTTTCGATGGATACCGACCAGCGCAATCACCTCATCCGTCTCGCTCGTCACTGAGACATCTGGTACAACCAACAGCAGCAGCTGCACCCATTTCACCGTGACGGCACGGACGAGCAACGCCCCGCTTGAGCTCCGATACGACGACGCCCCAGCGACAATGACAGGCTCCCACCTCGTCTCGGACGCGCGCACGTCTAATGGGCCCGCGCACGTTGCGATGCACCCGACGTACGAAGGGACGTACGCGGTATCGACGTCGAACGCGCGGGCAGTCGTGAGGGAGGCGCGGCGAGAGGATCCGCTCGGGCGCGGACGGAGGCGTGTATGGCGGGAGGAGAGGAGGACGGCCGGGGGGACGGTTCTCTCGGGGAGGGTGTACTGGGATGAGGACGGGCATAGAGGGAGCGCGCAGGGTGCGTCGACGGTGCATACGAGCAACGCGCCGGCGTCGATGGATCTCTGAGAGAGATGTCCGCGCGCGCGTCCTTGAGTAGTCTGCGGGGGACGTTGGGAGATACGGTATGTACCGGGATATGATGGAATGTTCTATCTCTTTTGTACGATTAGGGCGGTGTGTCCTCTGGAAAGCATCACGATATATTTGAGAGAGAAGGCTGTCGGACAGCAACACGCGCAGGTCACCCGCTGGACAAGAAGTCAAGCTGAGCCAATAACGCCAGTGCCGTCCAGCGATAATGAATCGTCACATGCGCGGTGCGTGGGCCAGGGATACCCGCCAGCTGGCGACACAGGCTCTTCCTGATCGTAGTACGGTGTAACCTATGCTCTCCAACGGGACCGCCCCAGACAGCGTCTGCCGGCGTCAAAAAAAAAAGAAAAAACGCGTGGCGAGAGCCACGTCGTGCCCGTGCGACATGCCCTCTGCGTCACCCGCGTCCGTCGGCAACCGACGGTCCGACGCGCGCACGCCAAAAAAAAAAAAAAACGGACACGTACGACGTTTCGGGCTCGTCCAACGTGTTCCCCCTTTTCGTCGTGTTCGCGCGACGCCGTCTTCCGTGCCAAGTTGAAGTGACTTTTTGCGCCGATCGCGAGGTCGAAGGTGCTTTGGCTGAGCTTGGAGACCGGTTTCAAGGCTTTTCTTTCTTTCTTTTTTTTCCGGCTGACCATGACCCAAACATTGAGGTCACATGGTGCTTTGCAAAGACGAGATTCACGCGCACATGTTTTGCCTCGACCCCAAAACCACGAAGTTGGGCAGAAAGGAGGGGTGGGGGTCACGGAGGATTGGGGTTGGGGTGACACGTTGCGAGCGTGTGCTACGTGTTCCCCCACCTGGGTGATGGGACCTGTCTCCTCACCATTCTCTGAGTGCGCGAGGAGAAGGTGCGTCCTGCTCAGCGCGGGCCCGTCTGGAAACGTCGCGGGTTTTCGTCGGTGGACGGGCGAGTGGCGTTACAAAGGGGGACGCGTACCCGCCTGCGGCCTTGTAGGAGAGCGGGGGGGTAGCGTCTTCGCACGAGAACGGCAAGTCCGTCGAACCTTGGGCCCGAGGCGACTCACGGTTGTGCAGAATAGTTTCTCCGCGTCTCTGGTACGAATCACTGCGTATCTAGGCTCGAGATCGAAGGACGAAGAACACGGGGCGTGTTTGAGGCGTGTGCAGAGTTAAGTCTTCGAGAACCGAACTTTAACTCCAGGAGATTACTTAATACGGCCGCTTATCCAGCCAATCAGAGCGCAAGAAACTGGCGTTGACAGGTTGATTCTGTCGGGCCGCCACTCGCACTCAGTCCAGCGACTCTGTCCCAAGATGATTGCTCGACCACGTCAGGACAACTCGACCGCGGCCATGGCTTTCTACCTGGAGTATTTTGGGGAAACATCTGCAGGTGATAAGCCAGCCGTCGTGCTCTCTCCTGGATCTAGTAGAGAACGCATCAAATTCTCAAGGCTGTGGTCAGAATGTTCTGGATCCATCGAGCGCAACGCCATGGTGATTCCCAGAACTAAGGGTTTATTCGACTTACATAAGACTTGCTGTACACACAGCATATAAGGGGGATCCCCCGAACCCCACGCATCAGAGGGTTTCACAATGACTCGTCCTCCTTGTCGTTTCTTCAATACCCCCGCTGGCTGCAACAGAGGCAGCCAGTGTAAATTTACACATTCATCTCATAACAATGCTCCATCTCCATCCTTTGATAGCGCCACTCCACCACGGGGCTCCTCTCCTGTGAGTGGCAGCGGAGATCCCCCTTCAGGCGTCTGCAAGTACTACTGGGAAACAGGCAGATGCAAGAGGGAGTTCAGCTGCCACTACAGGCATATACAGCAGGAGAGTAGAGTTCCGTCCCCTCTCACCTTGCCTCGAGCCACAGCCCGACCTACTGCCGTCTTGGAACGTGTCGCTCCATTTTTGACCGAACAAGGTTTGGCCAAAATGAGCGGCAGCGGAACGGACGGGTTCTTCTCCCAAGACTCTGCCTCCTTGTCTCCGTCCGAAGCGCACAACACCTTGAAGAAATATCTTTCTGACTACTTTAGATTCAAAAGCACTTTTGAAGTCTACGCATTTTTGAGGCCGCTCAACAGCGCGACCGCTACTAACACTGGTTGGGTACGTCATGTCGTGTTTGTAATCGCGAGCGACATATTGAATCATCCGCTAGACTCAAGAAGATGGCCAAGTAAGTCGTGGACGTCGACGATGATCGCAGAAAACGTTGATTGCGCTTTCACGAGCAGCTCCTTCTGCAAACCATGGCTTCCGTGCGTGACGATTCGGGTTCCCCCCTACGAATGTTGTCCTGATCTCTCACTTGCAGCAAAACGGTTTACGTCGTTTGATTGACGTCATACGTTGGCCACAAGTTTCGGCACATGCCGGGAACAACCGTGAAGTGCTTTCCTTCCAGCGAGGAGTACTGCCCATTTTACGCGTCAGTGTGCCATCTCGTTCTGCAAGGTCGCCTTATACTCATTCGTCGCAGTATCTGACATCCGACTTTGTCGTAAAGAGCACGCTCGTAACACGGGTCAAGCGAGTAGTCTCGAATAGCACCGCAAGCTTGCTGCTGATTGGTTGTGATATAGTACCCTCTTCAGCGAGGTTTTACAAAATCTCGACGAGCTCGCAAACACAATCGAAATTACCATGGCCGTCATCATGAATAAACGTTCGTTTAGAGATCCTGGCTTGCCGGTGAACCATCCCCAGCTGGGCCCTCAAGTGTTCGCGTCTATAGCCGGTGTCTTGGATGAGTGCGCCAGTTTCAATTTGATGCAATATCTGTGTTGACGACCTGTGACTAGGTGCCTGGTGCGGTTTAAGAACGCCGTGGCAATGTACCCGCGTCTCGTTACCCTAATCACAAATATTCGCATCTGGTTCGACCAGTGGACCACTGGGATTTCCTCATCTCCGCCGACGTTCGATAACCCATTCCAAAACATCCCAGACCCGGTCCGCGATCTTCTTGTCGATACACTCAGGGAAAAAATGAAACGCCTGGAGTCCATCGTCAATCGCGAACTTGGAAAGGAAACGCGCTCGGGCCCTCACAAAAATGCACTCAACGGTCTAGATGGTTCCTCAAACGAGGGGGTCGTCGCTGCGCTCCACAGCACATACGATCCCCCAGGAGAACTGCGCATGGAAGGCCCCCGTCACGACAATGACTATGTGGACATTTACGACGTTCGGATAGCCCCGACGCATCAAGAGTTAATGTGTCGCGTTCAGCCGTTCCTGCCTGCTAGTTTGTTCGATGCACCACACTTCTTTTCATCGGACTCTATGGAACGCTTGCTGGATGTTCAATTCCGTCTCTTGAGAGAAGAACTCACGTAAGTGCCCCAGCGGTCATTCTTCCACGGCCAACGTCCGATTACAGCGCGCCCCTGCGGAAGGCAGTGCAATTTATAGTGGACGACCTCAACGATCTAGA
>JBBPKC010000420.1:3402-16299 GCA_038089055.1 Tylopilus aff. balloui
CTTTACCATGATGGAGAAACTCTATGTAGTAAATCTTGGACATCCATGAGTTATCCTTGGAATTCCTTGGCTTATGAAGTATAACCCAGACATTGATTAAGTACAACATACCCTTACTCTCCCCAATGATTCTCCTCTAGATTCTCTCGAAATCTCATCCTATCATCTTAGCAAATGGCTTATCCCAAACCCTGACACTCTAGTTAACCAACAGTCCTTGACCTCACCCCTCACATATGTCCCCCTTGAGCTAAACAAACTAACCATCTTGATAGAGATTGCTCAAAAGAAAAAGAAAACTAAGACTACTCTATCAAAGTAGTGCAAGAAGTTTCACAATGTCTTCAAGAAAAAAACTCATGATCAACTACCCTCATACCACCCATTCAACCATGCCATCCAACTATGTGATGACTTCATTCCCAAGATAGCCAAAATTTACTTGTTAAATCCCAAAGAACAAAATACTCTCAAGGACTTTATTATAGAATATTTAAAAACCAGATACATTGTACCTTCCACCTCCCCCAGGCATTCCCCTTCTTCTTTATACCCAAAAAAGAATGGATCTCTTTGATCTTGCCAAGACTATCATTATTTCAACTCATTTACTGTTCACAATGTCTATTCTCTTCTCTTGGTCAATACCCTTGTTGAACATATGTAAAAATTCACCAATTTTATCAAGCTCAACAGTTGATGGGGGTACAACAATATCAGACTTTGACCAGAAGATCAGTGGAAAGCAGCCTTTATCACCTCTCTAGGTCTCTTCAAACCAATAGTCATGTTTTTTGGATTTTGTAATGCTTTCTCTATCTTCTAAGCTTTCATAAATCATTCCTTTGCTGACATGATAGTAGAGGGCTGGCCTGAGGTATACATGGATGACTGTGGCATTCATACCACTAATCTCATCACTCACCATGAATGCACTCTTTGAGTACTCTAGTGATTTCAAAAACTAGGTCTTTCTCTTAAACTAGCTAAATGTGCCTTTGATATCCCACAGATTAAATTCCTGGGCCTAATCATCAGCCAAGGAACAGTACAAATGGACCTCACCAAACTAAAAGCAATTCATGATTGGCCCTTCCCTCACATAGTAAAAGAAGTTTGCTTTTTTATTGGATTTTGTAACTTCTATTGAAAATTCATTCCTAATTTCTCTAACCTTGTTGTCTGTCATATCCCAGGCTTCAAAAGCCAACTCTGGACCTTCTGGACAAACACCAGTATAACTCCGGACTATTTTCTATCTTCCACTCCATTCATTTCTTCTGAACTTACATTAGTAAATTTCTTTGACTTCCATCTTTCATTTGCCTCCATTCCTGTTCTTCCAGACTACTCATACTTCCTTATGCTTCATCCTTCAGTATTAGAACTACTCCGATGTCATTGCTCACTTGGAGCATGATTCTGAGACTCCAACTCAGTAGAGCCAACACTTGACATTTCTGGTACTTACTTCACTCCAACTCTGGAGTTAGTCATCTAGCTTTTCTCCCGTATATAAAACACTGTAGTTTACTGCCTGTAGATCTCAGTTTGAATATCAACATAGATGACCAAGTCTATTTTCCTCTCGTTCTCCTATGACCTTCATTGAGGGCTTGATATCCTCTCTCCTCTCTTCAACTCTCAGACCTCAGACCCTCAGACCTCCAACCCTCAGACCTCCAACTCTCAGACCTTCAACCCTTAGACCTCTGACCTTTAGATCTCTGACTCTCAGATCTCTGACCCTTAGATCTTTAACCCTTAGATCTCTGACCCTTAGATCTCCAACTCTCAGACCTCTGACCCTTATACCTCTAACCCTTAGACCTCTAACCCTCAGATCTCCAACTCTTAGATCTCCAACCCTCAAACCTTTGACTCTCAAACCTCTAACCCTCAGACCTTCAACCCTCAGACCTCAAACACTCAAACCTCCAATCCTTAGACCTTCGACTCTTAGACCTCTAACTCTTAGACCTCTAACCCTCAGACCTCCAACCCTCAGACCTCCGACCCTCAGACCTCCAACCATCAGATCTCAGACTCTCAAACCTCCAATCCTCAGACCTTTGACTTTTAGACCTCTAACCCTTAGACCTCCAACCCTCAGACCTCTGACCCTCAGACCTCCAACCCTTAGACCTCCGACCCTCAGACCTCCAACCCTCAGACCTCTGACCCTCAAACCTCTGACCCTTAGACCTTTGACTCTTAGACCTCTGACCCTCAGACCTCCAACCCTCAGACCTCCAGACCCCAGACCTCCAACCTCCAACCCTCTGCCTGAAATCCTGGGGCACAATTCCATTGCAAGGGTACACCACATAAGGTGAAGCCAATGCCCTGTTTGCCTCAACTCCAGAGTTCCAGAGTTGCACAGGACTTAGTCAGTCCAGTCTTAACAAGGGCCTTGAATATACTTAAGGAGTAATGTTATGATTCTCTATTTATACCCTGGTCTTTTCTTTATTTTCTTCAAACATTCAATGTTGCCTCTTTCTAGTCAATCTTCCATTAAGCCCTGGCTGCTTATCTTACAGGACCAGGCATTCTCCTTATCCATGCCTATATTCTCATTCTCCATTTCACATCCTTGAATCCATATCTTACCCTCCATGATATGCTTCACTTTTCATTCTATGTCCAGTGTCCATTTGCCTAGTATTTCTTGCTCTTGTTGTTCCCATCTCAACATGCTAGTCACTTAGCTAATTGTTCCTTCACTTTCTATAGCATTCTATTGATTAGCTAACTCTTCTCACTTGTTGCTATTTAAATCCTCCAGGTCTCATATGTAATCTCTATGTTTTGTCTACACAATTCAACATAGTCTTCTTGTTCCCATTGTCCTGAGTTCTCTTCAAGATCTTGCCCTTGTACTTTCCCTGGAAGACTACCAAGTCTTCTTGTCATAGTTCCCATCTAACCCTTTATGCTCCCTTTAAGTAACTTAAGATGGTGCCTCTTTGTGAGTGCCCCACTTAGAGCACAACCTTGGCTTAGTGCATAATAACAAACATTTGTCATGGCATTTATCTTCTTTCTAGTGGCAAAGCAGAAACTGCTGTTCAGATTGCCAAAACTCTTTCCAATATTATCAATGAGCCTTTCAATCCTAACACAGTCTACCAGCACTTGAAAAAGTCTTGTATGAAGGCTGTAGTTAAGAAGAAATCTTCTCTGCTTTCCATCAAACATTGCAAGGCTTGTTTGGACTTTGTCTATGTCTATAAAGATTGGACTATAGGGAACTGGAAGCATGTCATCTGGTCAGATGAGATCAAAATCAATCACCTAGAGTTAGATGGATGCAAATGGGCATGAAAAAAGCCAGGTAAGGGTCTTAGCAATAGGCTAGTAGAGGGAACTATGAAGTTTAGAGGAGGTTCTGTAATGATGTGGGGCTACATGGAGCTGGCTATGCTGCTAAGATTGATGGTAGAATGGATGGAGATCTTTACCTTTAAATTTTAAAGGATGAGCTATAGAACACCTTGTAGTATTATTGTCTTTTAGCAGGACAATGATTCCAAGCACACATGTAAAAAGGTTAAGGAATGGCTAGATGAACAGGAATTCAAGACTATGATATGGCCTACCTAGTCTTCTGATCTTAATCCCTATGGGAATGCATTAAGGAAAGTATGAACTCTCCCAATGGAGTAGTGGAATTATGGGAAAGAATTCAAGTGAAGTGGGATAGAATACCAGTGGAGGAGTGTCAGAAGTTGATTGAAAGCATGCCCAGAAGGATTCAGGCAGTGGTTAAAGCAAAAGAAGATCATACCAAGTACTAATAATATAATAAAACTAAATGAATGGACTTTAATACAACTTCAGAACTCTGGAGTTGAGGTAAATGGGATATTGGCTTCACCTTGTGTGATATACCCTTGCAAAGAAATTGTGCCTTAGGATTTTGGGTAGAAGGTTAGAGGTTGGAGATTGGAGATTAAAAGACTAGAGATCTAAAAGTTGAAGGTCTAAGGGTTGGAGATCTGAGGGTTGGAGATCTAAGAGTTGGAGGTCTGAGAGAAAGAGAGAGGGAGGGAATTAAGCCCTAACAGAGGTTATGGAAGAATGAAAGAGAAGATAAAGTCAACACTGTCAATTGTCTATGTTAATATTCAAACTGAGATCTTGTTAAGATTGAACAGATGAACTCCTGTACAACTTCAGAACTCTGGAGTTGAGGCAAATGGAGCATTGGCTTCACCTTGTGTGATATGCCCTTGTAAAGGAATCTTGCCCTGGGATTTCAAACAGGGGTTGGAGATTGGAGGTTGGAGGACTGGAGATCAGAGGGCTGGAGGTTAGAAGTGAGAACATCAAGTTAAAGAGAGGAGAGAGAATATCAAGCCCTCAACAGAGATCACAGGGAGAGGATCAGGAGTTGATCATCTATGTTGATATTTGAACTGAGATCTACAGACAGTAAACTATAGAGTTTATATATGGAGGGAAAACTGGATGACTAAGTCCAGAGTCAGAATAAAGTATATACTAGAAATGTCAAGTGTGGGCTCTACTGAGTTAGAGCCTCAGGATCATGCTCCTAGTGAGCATTGACATTGGAGTGGTGTTACTACTGGAGGATGAAATGTAATGAGATATTAGTAGTATGGGTGAATGGGAATGGAGACAAAGGAAAGATAAAAGTTAGAGAAATTTACTAAAGTAAGTCTGGACAAACTAAATAGAGTAGAAAATGGGAAAATGTCCAGAGTTATACCAGTATTTGTCTAGAAGATCCAGAGTTGGCTTTTGAAGCCTGGGATATGACAGGTCTACAGGCAGTAAACTACAGAGTTTATATGCAGAGAGAAAACTAGATGACTAAGTCCAGAGTTGGAATGAAGTATGTACTAGAAGTGTCAAAGGTTGGCTTTACTGAGTCAGAGCCTTAGGATCATGCTCTGAGTAAGCATTGACATTGGAGTAGTGTTAATACTGAAGGACAAAGCATAAGGAAGTATGAGTAGTACAAATGAAGGCAAATGAGAAATGGAAGTCATAGAAATTTACTAATGTTAGTCTGGGCAAAGAAACAAGAGAGAAATGTGGAAAAGAGTCTGGAGTTATGTCAGAGTATGTCTGAGAAACCTGGAGTTAGCCTTTGAGGCCCAGAATATGATATAATACTTCAATGTCAAAAGTAAATAAACTGTTTGTTAAAACTAAACTAACAGACTCCAATACAACTCTAGAACTCTGGAGTTGATGTGAGTAAGGCATTGGCTTCACCTTCTGTGATAAACTCTTGCAAAGGAACCTTGCCCTGGATTTTGAATAGGGGTTAGAGATTAGAGAATGGAGAATTGAGGGTCAGAGAATCAGAGATTAGAGGGTTAGAGATTAAAGAGTTAGAGGTCAAAGGGTTGGAGGTCAGAGAGGACATCAAATCCTAGTGAAGATCACAGGAGAACAAGAGGGAAAAAACATGGACTGAAGTCATCAATATTCAAACTGAGATCTATAGATAGTAAACTATAGAGTATATATATAGAGGGAAAATTGAATGACTAAGTCTAAAGTTGAAATAAAATATATACTGGAAGTGTCAAAGGTAGGCTCTACTGAGTCAAAGCCTTAGGATCATGCTCTTAGTGAGCACTAACATTGGAGTAGTGTTACTACTAGAGAATGAAATATAATGAAGTATGAGTAGTATGGGTAAATGGGAATGGAGACAATGGGAAAATAGAAGTTAGAGAAATTTACTAATGTAAGTCTAGGCAAAGTAAACAGAGTGGAAGATGGGAAAGAGTTTGGAGTTATGCCAGAGTACATCTAGAGAATCCAGAGTTAGCCTTTAAGGCCTAGAATGTGACACTATTGTAATGAGGTAACTGTTTTGTAATGGCTATATCTTGGCAGGGTCTGAATGGAATCACATGACCTAGGGTGATTATGTAACCAAGAGTATGTAGATTAATTTGTCATATCAAAGCTAAGTAAAATTTCCACATATGGTTATAGTACACTTCATGCACTAGATTGAAGTCAAACATTGCAATGGTTTTTTCAGTCACTATAAATGATAGGATAGATGGTGATCTTTACCTTCAAATTTTGAAGAATGAACTACTAGAATCCATAGTATACTAGAATCCATAGTATTATAATCTTGATTCTTCTAACATTATTTTTTAGCAAAACAATAATCCCAAGCATACTTGCAAAAGGTTAGTATTATGTGTGAAGCTGGCCTTCAAGTGGGGCACTCATGAAAAGGCACCATCTTAGTTACTTGAAAGAAACTGGGGTGAATAGAGGACTGAGAACAAAGTGATGGTAAGTTGCTTGGAGTAAACCTTAGATGAAGGTTATAATGGGACATGTTATAGTTCTTTTCCTTTCTTCCAGTCTATTTCTCTTCCTCATAGAATACCCAGACATTTTCCCTAGGATCAGGTACACAGTTAAATCCATTTTACTTGTCCTATAGAAGCATACCTTTACTCTCTTTGCCTTTGGTGCTTCTCCTCTTCTTCCTCATTTTACTTGATCCTTGTACCTCCATATCATGGTACGCTTTCATCCCTTCTTTTAGCTATTGTCTGTGTTCATACTTCATCCTATATTTAACCCATTGTTCTATTCTATTCTACTATATTCTACACATGTTGTTTTCCTGGATTCCATTTAGTTCTATTACTTAGTCAGCTCCATTGCCTGTCACTATTTAAAACCTCAAGACCCACTCATGTAAACCTTACACTTTGTCTACATGAATATACTTAGTCTTCTTGTTACCCTTAGTCCATAACTACCCAAATATACTCAAGTACATCAAGAAGACATTCATTCTCCATGACCTAGTAAGGGACCATAGCCCTAGTTCTTCTCTTGAGTAATTAAGATGGTGCCTCTTCATAAGTGCCTCACTCAAGGCAAAATCCTCAGTCAAAGTCCTAGTGTATAACAGGACAATAATGATAGAAAAGACTACATGTGTTTGTGCAAACTAAGGGTGGGGTTTATAGCTGGTAGAGCAATAGTTTAAATATGTATCCAAGGGTTGCTTAGCTAAGTGTGGAATTGACTGGAAGGAGATAGAATGATTAGCTAAGAGCATTCAGGAATTAAGACAAGAAAGAACATAACATAAGACATACTCTTGGAGTGTGAGGATCAAACAACATGGATCAAGAAAGAAATGAGAGTGCTGGCATGTACAAGCTAAAGGCCAGGTCCTGTAGAATGAGAAGCAGAGGCTCTATGGAATGATAAAGCAATGAATAACCTATATTGTGTTTAATAAGAAAAAGATAGATACCCAAACAAAGGGATAAAATTGTTACAGTTAGGAAGTGATTGAAAGAGTAGGATTTCAGAACTATGATATGGCCTATATAGTCTTCTGATCTCAACCCCATTGAACATCTCTGGTGATATCTTAAAAAAAGACCTGTTGAGTATAAAATCCTTCCCAAGGGTATGGAAAAGTTATGGGATAGAATTTAGGTAGAGTGGGAGAAGATGTCAGCTGTAGAGTGTCAAAAATTGATTGAGAGCATACCTAGGAGGGTTTAGGCAGTGCTCAAGGCAAAAGAAGACTATACCAAGTACTAATAATAGCTTTCAAATCAAAAGTACATAAACTGGTATAAAATAGCAAATCTGTTTGCTTTTGGGAAGGGCTAGAAGGTAAGCAAGGTGAAAGAAGAGTATAATATGTGTTACAGTTCTCTGGTTGTACTCTGGTCTTTTCTCTTTGAATATTCACCATTACCTTTGTTTAGTCAACCTTCCATAGAGCTCTGGCTGCTTACCCTATAGGACCAGGCATTCTCTTTATCCAGGCCTGCATTCTTGATTTCCACTTTGCATCTGTGAATCCATATCTTGCTCTTCATGGAATGCTTTACCTCTTATTTCATGTCCAATGTCCACATGTCTAGTATCTCTTGTTTTTATTGCCTGCATCTCAACATGTTGGTCATCTTAGCTAATCATTCCTTCACTTTCCATAGCATTCTATCAATTAGCTAATCCTCTTCTCTCATCACTATTTAAACCCTTCGAATTTCACATGTAATCTCTACATTTCATCTACACAGTAACATGTAGTCTTCTTATCCCTCCTAGTCATCATCAGAATCCACCAAGGCTATTCCCTTGCATTCCACAAGAGACTTCTGCTCTCTTTATCATTGTCAAAGTCAGCAACCCTAGCTTCCCTTCTAAGTAGTTAAGATGGTACCTTTTTATAAGTGCTCTACTCAAGATAGAACTTAACTCTAGTTTATATATATAACAAAAGACAAAACATATTTCTTCTCCCTCCTATCACAGAGCAGGAGACTACCACCTAGTCATCATGTCATTCTCTATATCTAGGATCCCTTCACCCATTGACACCAATGACAAAGTCCCCATAGTACCCAGTATCCTCTAGTCAACAAGCCGGTAAGTCAACCCCTATGCACTAAGATCCCCAGTACCTCCCAGAACATGCTTAGCAATCACCCTAGCTAGAACTTCTGTCCCCATTGTCCCACAGCCCCCATAGATCCCCATGGCAATCTCTATATCCAAATCCACTAAACTTCAAGTGATCCTTTCTCTTTTCTTTAAAGAAAACATAGAGGGAGCTAACCAATGGTATCTTGCAATGGAGATCCATTTCAAGGTAAACCCTGAAATATATGATACTAATGACAAGAAGGTTGTCACCTTTCTTGGTTACATGAAAGAACTCCAACTTGGAGCCTTCACCAAATCCTAGTACTGAAAATAGACTCTCTAATCCCTGTAGGTAATCATACCATTGAAAAGGTCATAGAGGACTTCACCAAGACATTCTACCCCTATGACCAATAGGCCAATGCTTATGCCAATGTTAGGACTAAACAGGATGGACTCCTGTGCAACTCTGGAACTCTGGAGTTGAGATAAATGGGGCATTGGCTTCACCTTGTGTAATGTACCCTTGCAATGGAACCTTGTCCTAGGATTTCAAATGGGGGTTGGAGGTTGGAGGTTGGAGGACCGGAAGTCAGAGGGCCAGAGGTCAGAAGGTCAGAGGTCAGAGGTCAGAGATGAGGTTATTAAGTTGAAGGAAGGAGAGAGGACATCAAGCCCTTAATAGAGGTCACAAGAAGAGAATCAGGAGTTGGTCATCTATGTTGATGTTGATATTTGAACTAAGGTCTACAGGCAATAAACTACAGAGTTTATATATGGAGGGAAAACTGGATGACTAAGTCCAGAGTCAGAATAAAGTATGTACTGGAAGTGTCAAGTATTGGCTCTATTGAGTCAGAGTCTTAGGATTATGCTCTGAGTGAGCAATGACATCGGAGTAGTTCTAATACTGAAGGATGAAGCATAAGGAAATATGAGTAGTTCAAAAGAATAGGAATGGAGGCAAATGAGAAATGAAAGTCATAGAAATTTACTAATGTAAGTCTAAAAGAAATGAACAGAGCAAAAGACAAGAAATAGTCCAGAGTTATACTGGTGTTTGTTCAAAAAATCTAGAGTTGGCTTTTGAAGCCTGGGATATGACAGTATCTCCCTCTTAGGTCTAAACCCTTGAAGGCCTTTGAGGATCATGTGATACTGTTAAATGACAAAGTTGAAGAAAAATGGAGCAAAGGTAGCATATGAAGGTATGAAGAAGGAAGATGAGAATGATGACATCAGAATGGTGAAGGTAACAGAGTTGGCAACAGATGATGGTAAAGGATGGAGAAGGGGAAGAGGACTAAGAGAATAAGAACAAGAACTAAGAGAATGAGGACAAGGAAGTGTAATAGATGCTTTTGCAAATGTTAACAAATTTGATGGATCAAGCAGAGTAAGGTCTGGGCTTCTCTAGGTACCAAAGATGGAAGTCTGCAACCAATTCCAAAGCATGATCTAGTTCAGTTGCAAGTAACCATGAACTTTCCTCATCTGTTCCTTCATATCCAGACTACCATACCAAGTATAGGAGTTTGCAGTTCTGTCACCTATGATCTATCTTTGAGTCAAGAATTTCTGATATCTCATATTCCAGTTCACCATCAACCTCAACTGGAGGTAGAGGTGATTGTGTGCAGTTTAAAATGGTATTAGAGGTTGCAGGCTCTAGTTAAGAAACATGGAAGACCGGATATATGCACTTCATATTCTCTAGGAGCTAGAGGGTAAATGAAACAGTGCCAGCTTGAGCTATGATTTCATAAGGACCTAGATTTTTCTTAGAGAGCTTCTTGGAGAGGTACATGGAGTGGAAGTATTTTACCTTGATGAAAACCTGACTACCGACTATGAAGTCTAGTGCTAGAGTTTATTTGACGTTTGTGGATCCTTGATATCATTGCTGGGCTAGGGCTATTTCTTCATGGAGGAGACTATGGAGGGAGTTAAGGTTGACAGAGTATTCTCAGGCTTGGGCAAAGGTGAGGTCACATTCAGGATGGACGAAGATTTTTGGATGATAACCTTTATTAACAAAGTATAGGGAGACACCAGTAATAGTGTTTGGAGCATTGTTATAAGCGAACTCCATGAGAAGCAGGAGCTTGAACCAGTTGTCTTGCTAGTAGTTGCAATAAATTCGAAGGTACTATTCTAGGGTCTGGTTCATTCACTCTGTTTGTCTGTTACCCTCCAGACAGTATCTAGAGATGAAGTGGAGTCAGATATCTAGGGCTTTCCTGAGTGAGTGAAAGAAGTGGAAGACAAACTCTAAGCCTTGATCAGAGGTGATGTGTGCAGGAACTCCATGTTTAGAGAATATATGGAGTAGAAAGAGTTTTGCTAACTCTAGGGATATCACCTTGTTGTCAGTCAGGATGAAGATATACTGTTTGGACAATCTGTCCATGACTACAAGAATGGTGGTATGTCCAGAGGATGAAGGGAGTTGTTCAATGAAGTCCATGGAGATTGAATTCCATGATTTCTCTGGAATGGGGAGTTGTTTTAGGAGCCCATAGGGCTGATATCTGGGAACCTTAGCACAGGTGCAGGCTGTACAGGAGGAAACATAATCTTTGACAAAGGTCTGGATGCCTGACCAGATGTATTCGCAGCAGATAAGCTTTAAGGTCCAGTTTTGTCTGAAGTGTCTGAAAAGCAAATGGTCATGTTTGTACTGGAGGACTCAGAGGCATAAATCATCTGTGTTGGGGATATAGATACAATTGTCTAGACAGAGGAAGCCTTCAGAGTCTACAGTCCAGTGGGAGTTAGAGGATTTGAAGTTAAACATGTGGGCAGATACTAAGGGATCAGAGGGGAGTGTGGATAGAATGTTTCTGTGAAGGGACTCAATGTTGAACAGTGTACTGGCCCAGAGAACTGGTGTTGCTAAAATCATTGCCCTAAGGAACAATGTGAGCTGTTCTCAGATGAATATGGGTTAGAAATTCTAGGGATTTACAAGCACATAGTCCCTATCTTCCTTTTTGGGATAGACATCCCAGCATCTAGTGAGGGAGTCAGGTTTTGCACCTAGGTGTCCAAGGTGAAAGCAGATGACCATATTGAACTGTGAGAGGAACTCTGACCACTAGGCTTGATGTCAGGTCAGGAATTTGGTGGTTGCAAAGTATTTCAAGTTCTTGTGGTCCGTGACTACATCAATTGAAGTTCTGGAGCCTTTAAGGTAGTGCTGCCAAGTCTGGAAGGACTCATGGATGGCCAGCAATTCCTTATCATGAGTGTCATAGTTGAGTTCTGGAGTAGAGAGGATACAGGAGTAGAAAGCTACAGGGCAGATTTCATCATCCAGACATTGAATAGAGAGAATGCCAGTGATGGCAAAGTTGGAGGTGTCTGTCTTGATGATCAAAGGGGAGTCAGGGATCCAATTGGATAGTATGGGAGTGGAGATGAAAGCAACCTTAAGGCACTGGAAAGCAAAGCAATAGGTGTCATTGGAATACCCTTTCAGGTGAGATGGGTGAGCGGAATGACAAGTCTGGAGTAGTTGGCAATGAATTTCCAGTAGAAATTAGCAAATCTGAGGAAAGACTACATATCTCAGATCTTCCATGGTTTGGGCCAATCAATGATGGCCTTCATCTTTTCTGGAGACATGGAAAGTCTGGTCAAAGAGAGTCAATATCTGAGATACTCAGTGGAGTTGGTGTGGAATTTGCATTTTTCAGGTTTGGCATAAAGTCTATGTTTTTGGAGATGCCAGAGTACTTCCTGGACATGCTCTTCATGTTTCACATGGTCTTTGGAGAAGATAAGGATATTATCCAGATAGACGACAACAAAGATGTTGAGAAGATCTGCAAAAATGGAGTTGACAAACTGCTGGAAAGCCGCAGGGGTATTGATAAGACCAAATGGCATGACAAGCCATTCAAACAATCCATAGCATGTCTGAAAGAATGTCTTTCACTACAGACTAGGTAGTATGCATGCCAGAAATTAAGCTTGGTATAAATCCGAGTATGGCTTGGAGTGTCTAGAAGATTGGAGATGTAGGGAAGTGGATAGTGGTCCTTCTTCATGATTTTGTTAAGTCTGCAGAAATCTACACAAAGGTGGAGTGAACTGTCCTTCTTGCAAATGAAGAGTACTAGAGTGGCATGAGCAAAGGTGAAAGGGTGGATAAATCCCATGGAGAGGTATTCATCAAGAAATGTTTGGAGAAATTCGAGTTCAAATATGGACAGGGAATAGATAGTACCTATTGGCAGAAATGCTCCTTTTTCCAATTTGATCTTCAGGTTGAATTTGCAGTACAGGGTAAGCTTGGATGCCTTGCCCTTGCTAAATACATTTGCAAAATCATAATACTCTGGAGGGACTCTGAAGAGATTGACTGGTTCAGAGTCAATAGAAATGGAGCAGAGATTGCTTTCCTGAGGGCAGAATGACAAAGCAAACTCTACTGAGCCCTCGAGATGATAGGGAAGTGTGAAGGCAGGAGCACTAATGAGT
>JBBPKC010000421.1:0-19881 GCA_038089055.1 Tylopilus aff. balloui
GCCAACACTTGACACTTCCGGTACATACTTCATTCCGACTCCGGACTTAGTCATCTGGTTTTCCCTCCATATATAAACTCTGTAGTTTACTGCCTATAGACCTCAGTTCGAATATCGACATAGACAATCAATGTAGATGACTGAGTCTATCTTCCTCTCATTCTCCTATGACCTTCATTGAGGGCTTGAAGCCCTCTCTCCTCCCTCCGACCCTCAGACCTCCGACCCTCAGACCTCTGACCCTCAGACCTCTGACCCTCAGACCTCCGACCCTCAGACCTCTGACCCTCAGACCTCCGGACCTCAGATCTCCGAACTCCAACCCTCCGTTCAAAATACCGGGGCACAATTCCGGTGCAAGGGCGCACCACATAAGGTGAAGCCAACGCCCCGCTCGCCTCAACTCCGGAGTTCCGGAGTTGTACAGGAGTCCGTCCATTCAGTCTTAACAATACATATATATACATTTGACACTTCTTTACAAGAAGTTTTACTTCAATCTCTAGATTACTCTTATCAAATAGTTTTTTTCTACTAATACCTGAATTAAGATCATGTTAGAGGCAAGACCATATATAATAACTTTCAAAAAGTAAGATAAAATATAGTAGATACTTTTGACTATCTATAGACTCAAGATTCAAAGGATTTAATCTAGTGAATATAAAAATATAGATTTTTTAAAATGGCAATACCATTGTAGCAGGTTTGTCACTTTTGTTAGATACTACAGTGACTTCAAAAATCCTTTCCATATTGGGCTTTTTAACAGTATGTGAAGTATACTGCTAAATTGCATGGGAATTTCACTTAGCTTTGGTGGAGATATAAATAGTACATACTCTTGGCTACAAGATTTCCCCCTATGTCATGTGATTTGGTTCACAGGCTAGTAAAATATAAATATTTTAAAATAGTAGTATCACAGAAAGGGTTTTTTCACTTTTGAATTGAAAGCATTATTAGTACTTGGTATAGCCTCCTTTTGCTCTAAGCACTGCCTGATGTTGAAAGAGCACGTCACATGACTGTGGTACTCAATCTCCATTAGTAGATTATGTAAGTGACCTAATGTAGTAGTCATGTGATAGCTATAGGCTATCACTATATAGTTTCAAACTCAGCTCTGAGTTTGAATAATACTCTTGACCTCGAACCACTATCATCGCATCTAAGCCCACTACCCAACTCCCATACAATGTGAGTACCAAGTAGCTAGTATGAAACCTATGGTTCTCTACAGGTTATGAGCCCTGGTTCAACGCTGAGATAGTCAAGCTTGGTGATGTCGCAGTAACATGCACTCGCCGCTTCTGTTACTAGGCTCACTGGTTGTTGGGCATGCCTTGTGCTGCTCATCGATAGGCTAGTCACCTCTGATGACTATATTGTCGCTGTTGCATGAACTTGCACATGATCAATTGTCATTATAAGTATTCACCCTTAGGGGAACCTATGCTTGTACGTCTTGTGACTATTGAGTAGCATGACTAACATTCTTCTAGAATAATGTTGTCCTCTACTGTCAAAGATGTCCGCATTCCTGTTTTCATGGGTAGTAACTGGAATGTCTGGTGGCCTATGATTCAGGCCTATATTCGCATCTCCGGTTGTTCTTGGATCCAGGCTCTCGCAAAGCCTGAGGTTCCAGTCTCTGGAGCTAAGATAGAAGTTATCAACCACTGGATATCTTGGACAAAGGCTAATGATACAATCATCAGCACCATACAGCTTTACATGACAGATTCGCTCCATCAGAAGTTTAATCAATTAGATGCCACCAATATGATCAAAGCCCTCTGCTCTGAGTTCGATGTTAAGTCGATCCCCTCTGCTTACTCCCTTTTCAGGGAACTTCTCAACATCCAGATCCCTGCGAACGTACACCCCTCTTCGGTCTTGAACAAGGTTGATACTCTTTTTGCTCGGCTCGCAGCAGCTGACTACATGTTTACGGACAAGGTCAAGGCCATGATGCTCCTGGCCAAGCTCCCTGCAACTATGCAGGTCATAGCCCAGATGCTCACAGTGAAGAAGGACTCAGCCGGTATGGCTCAAGACCCGACGATGGCAGAAATCCACTCTGCCATTGTTCTCGCCTGGGAGTAGTGTTCCCTTATGCGTGGCAAAGGAAACGGCCAGCAGGCCAACAAGATTTTGGCTGTCAAGTTGAAGAGCACTGAGCCCAAATTCTCCTAGCAGCAAAAACCCGCTGCCTTCTTGTCTAATAATGAGTCGAAGCAGCGGAAAGCACACAAGGGAAAGAAGGGCAAGAGTAAGCCCTAGTCCTCCAATGCCACCGCCACCAAGGTTTCATCTTTCACGATCGCCACCCCTGTCTTTATGTATATCACTGGTCCCACCCTGACGCCTAACTCATGTCTTCTCGTGCACCAAAGTGCACAACTTTATCAAGGATCCATGGGCCCTCCCATGGACACCTGCATATAGCAGGCTTTCATGCTTGCTGAGCATATGGGCATCTAGCCCTCATGTGAGTCTATCTGCATGATCGACGTAGATTTGACCGCTAGGGTCGAGTACGAAATCGTCTCCCCTGAGGTTCGCCTTTCCACTGCTGCTCCTGAGCCCACCCCTCTCCAAGGGTGGGTTCCTCCCACTGGATACGTTGAGAGTGACAATGTCACTCTTAACATTATGGAGTTCCCAGAGTTCAAGAATGAGGTACCACCATTGAAGAAGCAGAAATGCTCCCATCACATCAAGCACGCTATCAAGCCTGCTCCCATGGAAACATGGGACATTGTCAACATCGTCGACATCTATGGCTCGGACATAGATGCCAAGGTAGCAGATGCTGCAGGTTTGGAACCGGTTGGCCTGGTCATCAATGATTTTTCCATGTCATATATCATTTAGTCTTCTATTTGAACCAAAGCTGATAATGAGTCACTTGAACTTTTAGTTCATGATTCTCCTCCTTCATGTACAGTAGATACTAGTACACAATCCATTTGTATAGTCAACGCGCAACAAATATTAATTGGTGCTCTTGTCTCCAATCTTAAGTGTGCATATAAGACAAGTGACTACAAGTGCAAAGGCCATGACAAAGGATTCAAAGATCTATGGATTCTTGATTCAGGTACTTCAATGCACTTCATGCCTCATAAGGAGGACTTTGTCGAATATAGAGCGCTTGATAAAAAAGACCACATTGCTGTGTCTACTACCACCTCTGTGATATCAGTTATAGGGCTTGGACGAGTTCTTGTACAATGGATCAATGGCTTAGGCCGGAATCAGATTCTAGCATTATATGATGTCGGACATTTACCCAAATCAGGGATCTGCCTTATCTTAATGGGCAAGCTCTTATAGAATGGTGCTTGTGTTGAGGGTGCTAGCTTAGAGATTCGTATGCTATACGGAGATGGTAAAATTCTCGCCAAATTTGTGGCTGGTAGGATGGGACTTACTCTGTACATGATTCTAGCCTTGCCTCTCCATGATCATAAGTTCACTATAATGAGATTTATATCATTCGACATCATACATAAGAGATTTGGACATCCCTTTAAAGATGTCCTTTATTAGGCTAAGAAGCACACTATTGACTTCCCTGACATTTTGTTCCCATCTGAAAATCCAGTATGCCCTGGTTGTATTAAAGACAAATTACTTTTGAGGAGTTTCCCTCTGACTGAGCATCGTGCTACTAGAGCTTTCAAGCTCATGCACTCAGATCTTAAGTCCTTCCCTGTGGAGTCCTACTACCATAATAAATACGTTATTATGTTCCTGGATGATTTTTCATTGCATGCATGGACTGTTCCCATTAAATGGAAGAACGATGCCTTGAGTGCTACTCGGCACTTTCTGAAGATGGTGAGTGTCCAATACAAAGCCAGGATAAAGGGATGGATGTCAGATGCTGGGAGAGAATATAAATCCCAAGCATTCGACACAATGCTCAAGAAGATAGGCATTACGATTTATCAATCAGCCCCTTACACTCCAATGCAGAATGGTAGAGCTGAAAGGCTCATGCGAACACTTTCTGACAAGTCAGAGTCAATGCGGCATGATGCTTGTGCCCCTGATAGTTGGTGGGAGTTCTCATTTGCCCATGCCACACACGTATATAACTGCATGCTGATCGCTCATCTAAATGGCAAAATACCTTTTGAGTTGATCCGAGGGCAGGTACCCAATGTCAGCCATCTTAGAGTGTGGGACTGTGCTGCATATTGTTACAGTTTTCTTTCTTCACCGTCATATGTTTCTCTTACTTGTAGAACACCCCGGCATGTTCCCGATATCTTCCTACCAAGTAGAAGGCGCTCTTCTACTCCTTTTACCCTGGTCCACCACCATAACCTTGTTCCCTCCTACTTCCCTCAGTCCCATGGCAAGTCTCTATTAATCGTTGTTCCTTCTCATTCCATATCCTTCTATGATATTCTCTCCCTTTAGTCAGCATTCCAGTTATTTCTCTTGTGTTCCACCAGTTTCCATTTGCTTAGTCAAAGCTTTCGTCTCTCACTATTTAAGACCATGAATACTTCCTGTAGACCTTACGTTTCATCTATGCAATACCACGTATTCACTTGTCACCTCTCAGTCTGGACCGTTTGTCCTAGAAAACCCTAAGTCACTCGACTCTTCAGTCAAGGGATTACCTCATCTACTACTTGCATAATTAAGATGGTGCCTCTTCGTGAGTGCCCCACGCCTGTAGTCACTCTCAGTCCCAGACCTCGTGTGTAACAAAAGACGAAACATAATATCTCTTCCTCCTATCACGGAGCAGGAGACATCCCACTTCCACCACGTCGTTCACCACACCAAGAACCCCCTCTCCCATTACCACTAATGACGAAGCTCCTGCTGTCACCATTATCCAACAGTCACCAAGTCTGTGGGTCAACCCCTACGCAATACAATCACCTATACCTCTTTGCTGGCGCATAGCAATTACCCCAGCCAGAACCACAGTCCCAGTTACCCCCCAAACCTCATCAGTCCCCATGGCAACAACCATGTCGAAACCCGCTGAACTCAAGGCTACCCTCCCACCTCCGTTCAAAGGAAATGTTACTTTCGCAAACCAATGGCAACTAGCCATGGAAATCCATTTCCAGGTAAACTCAGAAATATATGACACTGACGACAAGAAGGTAGCAGCCTTCTTGGGACGAATGGAAGGCCTTCAACCAGGTGCCTTCACTGAAGCCTGGTACCACAAGATCCTAGACCCCCAATGCTTACCCGCTGATCAGACCATTTCAAAGGTAATGGACGACTTCTCCAAAACCTTCTACCCCTATGACCAACAGGCCACTGCATACTCCAAACTTGGCCGACTGTGCCAGGCCATCAAGATCCACAAAGACCAGAACAAGCCTGATGGATTCCAACTCTTCGTCACTGAATTTGAGAACCTCATGGCCATTGCGAGAGTTACCGATGAAAAAGTCCTTATTGACAAGTTCTTGCGAGGACTCAATGATCAGTTAGTCACCAATATTCTTTCCATGCCCACTGTCCCCACCACCATCTTGGAAATGATCTCTCGAGCCAAAGCATTCCACGCTCACAAGGCCACTCAACTTGGACTTTTGGACCATGAAAAACTGTACATCGCCCAGACCTCCGAGGCATGACATTGCATTACGACCCACACGACCAAGGACTCGAATGCCATGGACGTCAATGCTGTAACTCTAAAGAAACTCACCCTGAAGGAACAGGCGAAATGCTTAGCCAAAGGACTTTGTTTTAGATGCCGACGAACAGGACATAGCGCCAAGAATTGCCGAGGCACAACACCTTGATCTCAGACCAAGATTCAAGCCATCGCTACCTCTCCAAAAACCCCTTCGACTCCCATCACTGACCTCCAATGATACATGACCTCCCTCAAGAAAAAGGGAAACTCCCAGACTGCCATCCTCGATGTGTTAAAGACCTGCTTCAAAGGATTCGAAGGAGGCCCAGGCAAAGAAACTAAAGGATCGACACTGGAGGATTTTTAGAGTGGAGAGTTGCCTCGATGTCACCTCTCCCCATAGATACCATTCTATTAGGACTGAGAAATAAGAGAACGCTCCAGTTCCCCATTACCCTCAGACATCAGGATAAAACCATCGAAACCACTGCATTAATTGATAGTGGAGCCACTGGGAATTTCATCGACAAATCCCTCATGCATCACTTTCGCCCCCCACTGCACTACCTTCCCCAACCCATCATCACCATCAATGCAGACAGAACCACGAACTCTAAAGGAACCATCAAATGGCAGACCAAGTTGCAACTAGAGTTCGAAAACCACACTTTGACCAAAAAACTTTACGTGACCAACCTGGGACGACCTTGCATCATCCTAGGGACACCCTGGTTAGCCAAGCATAATCCCTGCATTGACTGGACTCAACGCACCCTCTCCCTCTCTGACAACCTCGTACTACAACCCATCCACATCACATCTAGTCACTTAACTGACTGGCTCCCTAAAGACTTAGAAGCTGAACCCCATCCTTCGTACGCATCTCTTGAAGTGAACAAACTGACTATCTCCATAGAACTCACTCAAAAAGAAGACCCATCACTAGTAACCCTGCCCGTGTGGTGCTCAGAGTTCCAAGACGTGTTTGAGGAAAAGACCCACAACCGCCTACCTCCTCATCAACCTTTCAACCATGCCATCGAATTGCGTGATGATTTCATCCCAAAGGTTGCCAAGATCTATCCCCTCAATCCCACTGAAAAGGAAACACTTCGCGAATTCATAACCAAACACCTTCGAACCGGTCGCATTGTCCCATCCTCCTCCCCACAGGCATCCCCCTTCTTCTTCGTTCCAAAGAAAGATGGTACCCTCAGACCCTGTCAGGACTATTGATACTTGAACTCCTTTACCATTCGCAATGCCTACCCCCTTCCCCTGGTCAATACTCTCATGGAAAATATGCAATGATCTACCATCTTCACTAAGTTTGACGTCCATTGGGAATACAACAACATTCGCTTGCGACCCGAAGATCAATGGAAAGCAGCCTTCATCACCCCCCTCGGTTTCTTCGAACCGACCATCATGTTCTTTGGATTTTGCAATGCTCCATCTACCTTTCAAGCATTCATGAATCATTCCTTTGCAGACATGATTGCCGAAGGCTGGCTAGAAATTTACATGGACGATTGCAGCATTCACTCCATGGACATCCCCACTCATCATGCTCGCACCCTTAGAGTCGTCTAGCAGTTTCGAGAGCTGGGATTATCCCTCAAACTCCCGAAATGCGCATTCAACACCCCCCAAATCGAATTCTTAGGACTGATCATCAGTCAAGGCACAGTGCAGATGGACCCCACGAAACTCCGAGCCATCCATGACTGGAAACTGCCCCACTTGGTAAAGGGCGTACGATTCTTCATCGGATTCTATAACTTTTATCGAAAGTTCATTCCTAACTTCTCTGACCTCATAGCCCCACTGACCACACTCACCACTAAGAATACCTCTTGGTCCTGGCTCCCTGTCCACCAACATGCCTTTGACACTCTTAAGCTCAAATTCATCAATGCTCCAGTACTCCAACTCCCTGACCCCTCCCAACCATTCACCCTGATGATGGACGCATCTTTAGTCGTGGTAGAGGCAGTCCTCCAACAAATGGATGCCAATGGCGACCTCTACCCCTGCACCTACTTTTCTAAAACCTTGCTTCCCGCCCAACGCAACTACGACATCTATGACCACGAACTCCTTGCCATCATCCTTGCCCTAGAAGAATGGAAACACCTCCTCCAGGGCATCCCACACCCTATCACCATCATCACTGATCACAAAAACCTAGCATTCATCAAAGATCCTCGCAAACTGTCCAGGCAACAAGCACGTTGGAGCCTCTTTCTACAAGACTTTGATCTCCTCTGGAAGGTCACCTCGGGGACTCAGATGGCCCCAGCAGATGCCCTCTCCCGATGTCATGATGTTGATATCTCCGCTGACAACTTAGACTCCTCCATCCTCTCGGACCCTCACATCATTAATGCTCTCGATCTCGCCCTCGCTGAAAAGATCCACGCCTCCTTTGCCTCCGACCCCCTCATCCTCAAGGCCATCTCGTCCCTATCCAGTAACACCCCCCTCTTCCCCCACTTCTCCCTCTCGGACTGGCACTTCGACTCCGGTCGCCTTTTCTTTAAACACTGCCTCTATATTCCCCCGGATGCTCGCCTTCTCCTTGTCTCTGCCCTTCATTACTCTCTTGCTGAGGGGCACATGGGCTACTTTTGCACCAAATCTGCCTTGGAACACGACTATTGGTGGCCCGGACTTGCCACCTTCATTCGGAATTACATCCGGGGTTGTGCCATCTGCCAGCAGGCCAAACCAAATACTCATCCCACAATCCCCTCCCTCCACCCCCTCTCCTCCTCAGCCATGCACCCCTTTCAGCAAATCTCCATCGACCTCATCTCCGGCCTTCCTTCCTCCGACAGCCTAGACTCTGTCTTGGTTGTGGTCGACCATGGTCTTACAAAGGGGGTAATTTTCATCCCTTGTTCTAAATCTGTCTCCACAGCAGATGTAGTGGAATTATTTTTACAACATGTCTTCCCCAGATACAGTCTCCATGATACCTGCATCTCTGATCAAGGACCCCAATTTGCCTCCACCTTCTCAAAGGAACTAGCCCGACTTCTCCAATATGATCTCCACCTCTCATCCGCCTATCACCCCCAAACTAATAGAGAAACAGAAAGGGTCAACCAAGAACTTGAGGTATATCTATGAATCTTCTATACTGATAACCCCACCGAATGGTGTAAACTACTACCATTCGCCGAATTCCACCATAATTCCACTACTCACTCAACCACCCTCTCATCCCCTTATTTACTAATTTTGGGTTACGAACCCAGGGCCTATCCCCTCTTACACCCACACACCCACCTACCAGCTCTCAACGTCTGCTTATCACGACTAGAAGAAGCTTGAAAGAAAGCTCTTGCTGCCCATCAATTCACACAGCTAATTATGAAACAACACATCACATCACGCTTTAAACCTTGGACCATCGGCGATCAAGTATGGCTGGAAGCCAAACATTTACGCCTCAAGTCCGCTTCTCTCAAATTAACTCCCAAAAGATATGGGCCGTTCTCCATCACTGCTGTCATTAGCCCCACTGCATACAAACTTCGCCTCCCACCTACCTGGAAAATCCACGACGTATTCCATGCATTGCTACTAACTCCCTACAGAGAGACCTCCACTCATGAACCTAACTTTCCCAAACCTCCTCCAACAAGATTAGAAAACCACGAAGAATATGAGGTAGAAAGAATAATTGCCCATCGGGGGTCTGCCTCCCGATGGCAGTACCTGACCACATGGAAAGGGTATCCCTCTTCCAAAAATACCTGGGAACCCGAAACTAATCTTAGCAATGCCAAGTGAATATTATCCACTTATAAAAAAGGAGCACGCATCTGAGTCCCCTGGTTACCATGCTCCCATTTCTGATCGCCACTCTCGTCTACTCCACAACCATCTGCATCGTCGCCACCCTCTTTTACCTCACCCTCAGAGCCAAAGCAAAGAAACTCCTGACTCCCCTGTCTCCAGCTATCTCTCCCGTCTCTTTTCATTGTCCTACTGCTGCCCACATCGAAGACAATGTCCAACCCCATGTTCAACCCGTCTACCCAACCCTCGTCCCCTATGTCAACCCGTGTTGATTATTCTCCCACTTCTCGTATGTTTCATGCCACCTCTTGACCCATTGACGCTTCTACCCTTCTCGTTGAACACTGTCGCCTCCTGTTAGCCCATACGATATTAACTCCTAACATTCTTCATTCCATCAAGCTTGCCATGGAACGCAAAGGGGAACTACTTTGTCCTGACCTTATTGCTTGTTATCTTCAAACCCGTCTCACGATGGTTGCTCTAACTGCTGCCACACTGGGCAACCAACCCGTTGACCTTTCCATCATACTGTCCCCTTTACATACTACCTTAACACGCCTGTTGGACATTCTTCATGACCAGGGATTCTCACATTTCATCTGTACCCTGGATCAATCGATCCTGATTCCCTATTTCAGACCCCTCTTCCGCACCATGCATGAGCTCTAACAGCTCGAGTACCTCAAACGTACCTGACCTTTGTCCCCCATTATCCCTATCCCAGCTCCCCCTCATCCCTCTCCTAGTCCGGAGCCCATCCGCATCGATATCATGCCCGCACCAGTCCGTTATCTCGTCGAATCCCCCAATGCCCCTTATGAAGGGCCAAGCAGACGCCCCATCATCCTGGCCTCCCCCACTTGCATCCTCCCACTTATGCCCCCCCATACTGTCCCCATTGCCACTCCCGACACTATATGCTTTCAGTGCCGCACTCAAGGTCACTTACATATCCACTGCCCACAATACTGCTGCACCTCCTGCCACGATTATGCACCAGGACACTATTGCACTCAATGCTTATCCCTCCAGTGTGATTTCTGTTCAATGTGGGGGCACTCCTCTCGATACTGCCACCGATGTCATTGTGGAACTTGCAATGAATATGGACATCTCGCGGATGATTGTCTCCATGTACTCCCCTTCCCTGGGACACCCCCTCTTGACGAGGTCTAGTAGAGTTCCAAAGGTACTCGAGTCAGGGACTCGAGTGTATGAAGGGGGTAATGTTACAGTTTTCTTTCTTCACCGTCATATGTTTCTCTTACTTGTAAAATACCCCAGTGTGTTCCCGATATCTTCCTACCAAGTAGAAGGTGCTCTTCTACTCCTTTCACCCTGGTCCACCACCATAACCTTGTTCCCTCCTACTCCCCTCAGTCCCATGGCAAGTCTCTATTAACCATTATTCCTTCTCATTCCATATCCTTCTATGATATTCTCTCCCTTTAGTCAGTATTCCAGTTGTTTCTCTTGTGTTCCACCAGTTTCCATTTGCTTAGTCAAAGCTTTCGTCTCTCACTATTTAAGACCACGAATACTTCCTGTAGACCTTACGTTTCATCTACACAATACCACATATTCACTCGTTACCTCTCAGTCTGGACTGTTCGTCCTAGAAAACCCTAAGTCACTTGACCCTTCAGTCAAGGGATTACCTCGTCCACTACTTGCGTAATTAAGATGGTGCCTCTTTGTGAGTGCCCCACGCCTGTAGTCGCCCTCAGTCCCAGACCTCGCGTGTAACATATATGTGCATGTTCCCTCTGAGACTTGATCCTCAAAGTTAGCCCCTAAAGCTGAGCTAATGATCCATATTGGCATTGCACCTGGCATGACATTGAATTACATATTTATGAGAAAAACCAATTAGGTATATACTTCCACATATGCCATTTTCAAGGAAGATAGATTCCCGAAGTGTATGAAAGTGAGAACCTTCTCAAGACAAGAACCATTTGCTTCTGAGGATGGCCTCTCTTTTGGTCCAGACCTTCCCAGTCCCTCAGATGACCAGCCCGGTCCATCATCCTCACCATTACCGCCTCCTACCTGTCCCACCACTCCAGTACCTTTACTGCTGCAAAAGCCAGTCACTTCACAGAGGCATCAGCCTCTGGTACCTCCTGCCATTCCCCCTGCTCCTCGTCACTCACAGCGAGAACACCATGTGTGAACTTGCCCAGATAACATGTATGGTGATGACCAACACCCAGTAAAGTAGGAGCGGGATTCGGATAGACTTGGTTAATGGCATGACATTGTTGGTGAACCTGGATGCTTATCCCATCTGGTAGAACCAGCTCCTCGGATGCCCAGTGAGATTCCCGACACTCCTGCATTGCTAGACCCCTAACCACAGCTCCCTTCTGATGAGGAGGTTGAGCATCTATGTCAGGAAGGGGGAGTAGGTTTAATCACATATCTGATGTCAAAGGCCATACCCCACAGATCGTCTTCTGTAGAGACGAAGCCAGTATGTGAGTGGACCTATTGGGACATTCTTAAACTCCTTCAGCTGAACAGAAGGAGTGGAGAGCTGCCTGTGAATAGGAGCTTAAAATGTTGTGTGAGTGACAAGTCTATGAACTAGTGGATGCACCCAAAGGGTGTAAGATTATTAATAACCACTGGGTATTTGATGTTAAATCCGATGGTCACAAAAAGGCACACCTTGTCACCAAAGGTTTCACCTAGGTTGAGAGTGTTGACTTTGATCAAATCTTCTCTCCAGTAGTGTGTTTTGAGATTGTGCACTTAATGCTAGCACTCTCCATACTCGAGAACTGGCATATCGAGACACTTGATGTTTGATCGGCTTTCCTTTATGGAAAACTCATAGAGGAGCTCTACATGAGATAACCTGATGGCTTTAAAGTCAAAGGACAAGAGCACAAAGTCTGCCAACTTTTATATGCTATTTATGGTCTACGACAAGCTGCCATAGTGTGGTGGGAAACCCTCAATGAGTCCATGAAGGATTTAGGCTTTAAGAGACTCAAGTCCAATGCTGGACTATTCCTCTATTGGAAAAAGAACACGTTGATTGTTATTGCCATTATATATGTTGATAATGCCATGTTCTACAGTCCCTTTAAGTTGATCATAGATGAGATCAAGGCAAAGTTTATGAGTAGATGGGAATCATGCGATTTAGGTGTACTCAAAGAGTATCTTTGCATGTGCATCCAATGATCAGGAAAGTCGATCTTAATTGATCAAAATGACTATCTTCTGAAAGTTATTGAGCGATGTGGGATGATAAATGCCAGATCTGCCCCAACTCCTTTGCCTGAGAGTTATTACCCCCTCTCAAATATAGATCCTGTAGACCCTGAACTACAATCCCACTATCAGATGATGATCGGTTCCCTCCTGTGCCTTTCTCTTGGTACACATCCTAACATTGCCTATGCCATAACAGCAATGGCAAAGCATTCTGCAAATCCTTCTCAGGATCATCTCAACAGGGCACTCTATATTTGTCGCTATCTAAATGGTACACATAACATGACCCTTGTTTACGATGGTGCATCTGAAGCTGGATTGATCACATATATGGACTCAGATTGGGGATCTGATCCCAATACATGGCAATCAACTACCAGATACATAGTGAAACTAGCCAATGCTGTAATAGCTTGGAAGATACATCAGCAGAGTCGAGTAGCTTACTCCTCTACTGAAGCTGAATATGTTTCACTCTCCGATTGTAGTTGCCAACTGGTGTGGTTGAACTCATTGTTCAAAGAGCTAGGATACGATTTAAAGCTGATTTCCCTGTGTGGTAACAATCAGGGTTCTATATTTATGGCATCTAATCCAATTACCGAAAAGCGATCCAAACACATAGACATTCGCTGGCATGGTATTTGAGAATTTGTTCATGAAAAGTTGATTGAGCTATTTTACATTGAAGGCTCTAAAAACCCTGCTGATTTATTAACAAAGAATCTTGGCAGAGTGAAGTTCATAAAATTCTGATCTCAGTATGGCTTAATCTATGGTGACATACAGTCCTAGTGAGCCAGTTCTTTATTTTTTTCTATTACCATGTACAAAACATGGGGAAGTATTGAAAGAGCATGTCACATGACTATGGTACTCAACCTCCATTAGTAGATTATGTAAGTGACCTAATGTAGTAGTCATGTGATAGCTATAGACTATCACTATATAGTTTTAAACTGTTAAGACTGAACGAATGGACTCCTATACAACTCTGGAACTCTAGAGTTGAGGCGAACAGGGCGTTGGCTTCACCTTATGTGGTGCGCCCTTGCAACGGAATCGTGCCCCGGGATTTCAGGCGGAGGGTCAGAGATCAGAGGTCAGAGGGCCAGAGGTCAGAAGGTTAGAGGTCAGAGGGTTGGAGGTCAAGGAGAGGATGTCAAGCCCTCAGAAGGGGTCATGGGGAGAGGATCAGGAGTTGGTCGTCAATGTTGATATTCGAACTGAGGTCTACAGGCAGTAAACTACAGAGTTTATATACAGAGGGAAAACCAGATGACTAAGTCCGGAGTCGGAATGAAGTATGTACTGGAAGTGTCAAGTGTTGGCTCTACTGAGTCGGAGCCTCAGGATCATGCTCCGAGTGAGCAATGACATCGGAGTAGTTCTAGTACCGAAGGATGAAGTACATGTAGTTCGGAAGAACGGGAACGGAGGCAAATGAGAAATGGAAGTCATAGGAATTTACTAATGTCAATCCGGGCAAAGTGAACAAGAGAGGAAAGCGGAAAAGAGTCCGGAGTTGTGCCGGAGTATATCCGGAGTGTTCGGAATTGGGCTTTGAGGCCCGGATATGACAGGGACGACGTGAGCTGTTCTTGGGTGAATATGGGACAGAAGTTCTAGGAGTTTACAAGTGCATAGTCTCTATTCCCCTCATTGGGATAGACATCCCAGCATCTAGTAAGAGAGTCGGGTTTTGTACCCAGGCATCTGGGATGGAAGCAGATGACCATATTGAACTGTGAGAGAAACTCTGACTACCAGGCTTGATGCTGGGTTAGGAGTTTGGTGGTTGTGAAATATTCCAAGTTCTTGTGATCTATGACTACATCAATCAGAGTTCTAGAGTCTTCAAGATAATGTCACCAAGTTCAGAAGGACTCATGGATGGCAAGCAATTCCTTGTCATGGATGTCATAGTTGAGTTCAGAAGTGGAGAGGGTATGGGAGTAGAAAGCTACAGAGCAGATTTCATCGTCCAGACATTGGATAGAGAGAATATCGGTGATAGCATAGTTGAAGGTATCTGTCTTGACAATCAAAGGGAAGTCAGGGATCCAATGGGAAAGGATAGGGGTGGAGGTGAAAGTGTCCTTAAGGCACTGGAAAATGGAGCGATAGGTGTCATTGAAATTCCATGGAGTACTCTTTCGAGTAAGGCGGGTAAGCGGAACGACAAGTCTAGAGTAGTCAGTGATGAATCTCTGGTAGAAATTAGCGAATCTGAGGAAAGACTGTATATCTCAGACCTTCCAGGGTTTAGGCCAATCAATGATGGCCTTCACCTTTTCTGGGGACATGAAAAGTCTGGTTGGAAAGAGTCGATATCTGAAATACTTGGTAAAGTCGATGTGGAATTCACATTTCTCAGGTTTAGCATAAAGTCCATGTTTTTGAAAATGCTGGAGTACTTCCCAGACATGCTCCTCGTGCTTTGCATGGTCTTTGGAGAAGATGAGGATATCATCCAAATAGACAATGATGAAGATATTGAGAAGATCTGCAAAAATGGAGTTGATAAACTGCTGGAAAGCTGCAGGGGCATTGGTAAGACCAAATGGCATGACAAGCCATTTGAATGATCCATAGCATGTCTGGAAGGATGTCTTCCACTCATCTCTGGTGGTGATGCAGACTAGGTGATATGCATGCTGGAGATCGAGCTTGGTGTAAATTCGAGTGCAGCTTGGAGTGTCTAAGAGGTTGGAGATGCAGGGGAGTGGATAGCGGTTCTTCTTCATGATCTTGTTAAGTCCATGGAAATCTACACAAAGGCAGAGTGAACTATCCTTCTTGTGGACAAAGAGTACTGGAGTGACATGAGTGGAGTTGGATGGGCAGATGAATCCCATGGAAAGGTGTTCATCAAGAAACACTTGGAGGGATTCGAGTTTGGATGTGGACAGGGAATAGATAGTACCTATTGATTGAGATGCTTCTTCTTTCAATTCAATCTTCAGGTTGAATTCATGGTGCAGGGCAAACTTGAATGCCTTGCCCTTGCTAAAAACATCTATGAAATCATGGTACTCTAGAGGAACTCCAGAGAGATCAACTGGTTTGGAGTCAGTGGAAACAGAGTGGAGATTGCTCTTCTGTGGGTGGAGTAACAGAGTAAACTGTACTAAGCCCTTGAGATGACAGGCGAGTGCAAAGGCAGGAGCACTAATGAGTGCTATAGATGGTGCCTTGTGTCATAGGTATGTGGTAAATCAGGGTTGGAGTCAGCTGGAGGAATGAGTTCTGAGGGCTGCAGAGTTAAGCTCATGTTTGCTAGCATGGGATGCTCGGATGCTCGGAATGAGATATTGCTTGTAACCCAATCAATCAACAGATTGTAGCAGGTGAGCCAGTTGTGTCCTAGAACAATAGAACAAGAACCATCTAGTAGAGTGATATAAAATGTCATTGGAGTGATATCACTGGTCAAAAAACAGATGAAGAGATCGATGGCTTGAGTTATGGAGGAATTTGAGATGCTATTGAATAAACAAAGGGATAGCAGAGGGATGGAGTAGGCTGAAAGTCCGTTCTTCTTCATAAATGTCAAATCTATGAAGGAATCGGAGGAGCCAGAGTCTATTAATGTGGGGAAAGAAGGAATGTTCTGAGAGACTAGGGAGACAGAGGGTAAGAGTGATTTCGCATTTGAGAGAGCAGATGCATTGAGTTGGATCTCCTTGGGTACATGGGAAGAGATAACACAACCTCCAGTCTGTGTGAAGTCACGAAGGTTATGGACTATTTTTTTGCCTCAGCAGAGGCCTTTGGTTTGGTTTCTGAAGTTTTAGTCTTGGCAGCATGACTATAGGTGCTAGGGATAAGAAAGCTAGAGGATTTGGCAAGGTTGCCAATGTCCATGAGCTCTTCCATGTGCATGCCAGGTATAGGGGACTGTGGAGGTAGGTGCACTTGAGATGCAGGAGGAGTACTCCAACCAGTGGAAAAGCTGTGGGACTGTTCGATGGGGTTAGGACCTTGGCTGCTGCTACCTAAGGTATGTAGGGGGTTGTCAATTGCCCTTGCATGCAACCATGTCATGCAGATCGACATGGTTGAGGATTCTGATGCAAGTGTGAGTTCAAATATACTATTAAGACTGAATGGATGGACTCCTGCACAACTCCAAAACTCCAAAGTTAAGGCAAACAAGGCATTGGCTTCACCTTATGTGATATGCCCTTGCAATGGAATCATGCCCCAGGATTTGGGTGGAGGGTTGGAGGTTGGAGGTTGAAGGACCAGAGGTCAGAGGGCTGGAGGTCAGAAGGTTAGAGATCAGAGGGTTGGAGGTCAAAGAGAGGACATCAAGCCCTCAGAAGGGGTCATAGGGAGAGAATCAGAAGTTGGTCATCAATGTTGATATTCGAACTAAGGTCTACAGGCAGTAAACTATAGAGTTTATATATGGAGAGAAATCTGGATGACTAAGTCCAGAGTCAGAGTGAAGTATGTACTGGAAGTGTCAAGTGTTGGCTCTACTGAGTCAAAGCCTCAGGATCATGCTCTGAGTAAGTAATGACATCAGAGTAGTTCTAATACCGAAGAATGAAGCATAAGTAGTCCAGAGGAATGGGAACGGAGGCAAATGAGAAACAGAAGTCATAGGAATTTACTAATATAAATCCAGAAGAAATAAATGGAGCAGAAGACAGGAAATAGTCTAGAGTTATACCAGTGTTTGTCTGGAAGATCTGGAGTTGGCTTTTGAAGCCTAGAATATGACATGATCACCATCTGGTAATGGGATCATAGTTCTAGGTCAATTGGATCTGTATTAGAGAGGGAGTAAATCCCTTAGGTAAAGGAGTTGGGGCAGATCTGGCATTAATCATTCCACAACACTTGACAACTTTCAGGAGATAGTCATTTTGATTGATTAAGATTGACTTTCCTGATTGTCAGATGCACATATAGAGATACTCTTTGAGTTTGCCTAGATTACATGATTCCCATCAACTCATAAACTTTGCCTTAATCTCATCTACAATCAACTTAGATGGATCACAGAACATGATGTCATTAATGTAAATGATGACAACAATGATCAACATGTTCTTTTTCTAATAGAGAAATAGACCAGCATTGAACTTGAGTTACTCAAATCCTAGATCTTTCATAGACTCGTTGAGGGTCTCCTATCATGCTATGGCAGCTTGTCTAAGACCATAAATAGCATGTAAAAGTTGATAGACTTTGTGCTCTTGGCCTTTGACTTGAAAGCCATTGAGTTGTTTCATATAAAGCTTTTTTGTGAGTTTTCCATAAAGGAAGGCCAATTAGACATCAAGTACCTCGATATGCCAGTTCTCAAGTGTGAAGAGTGCTAGCATTAAGCACATGATCTCAAAATGCACTACTGGAGAAAAGATCTGGTTAAAATCTACACCCTTGACCTAGATAAAACCTTTGGCAACAAGGCATGCCTTTTTGCAATCATCAGATTTAATGTCAAAAACCCAGCAGTTATCAATAACCTTACACCCTTTGGGCACATCCACTAGTTTGTAGACTTGTCGCTTACACAACATTTTAAGCTCCTGTTCACAGGCAGCTTTTCACTCCTTCTATTCAGCTGAAGGAAGTTTAAGAATGTCCCGATAGGTCCACTCTCATACTGGCTTCATCTCTGCAGAAGACAATCCATGGGGTATGGCCTTTGACATCAAATGCATAATTAAATCTACTCTTCCTTCCCGACATAGGTGCTCAACCTCTGCATTAGAAGGGAACAATGCACTGTCTTGTAAGGGTTGGTGTTAAGACTGAATGGATGGACTCCTATACAACTCTGGAACTCTAGAGTTGAGGTGAGCGGGGTGTCAGCTTCACCTTGTGTGATATGCCCTTACACCAGAATCGTGCCCTGGAATTTCAGGCGGAGGGTCGAAGGTCGGAGGTTTGGGGTGTGGAGGTCTGAGATCCAGAGGTCTGAGGTCCAGAGGTCTGAGAGTTGAAGATCTGAGGGTCAGAGGTCTGAGGGTCGAAGGAAGGAGAGAGGGTATCAAGCTCTCAATAAAGGTCACAGGAGAACAAGAGAAAGATAGACTCAGTCATCTATGTCAATATTTGAACTAAGGTCTACAGGCAATAGACTACAGAGTTTATATACAGAGGGAAAACCAGATGACTAAGTCTAGAGTCAGAGTGAAATATATACTGGAAGTGTCAAGTGTTGGCTCTACTGAGCTGGAGCCTCAGGATCATGCTCCAAGTGAGCAATGACATCAGAGTAGTTCTAATACTGAAGGATGAAGCATAAGAAAGAATGAGTAGTCCAGAGGAATGGGAACAGAGGCAAATGAGAAACAGAAGTCATAGGAATTTACTAATGTCAGTCTGGGCAAAGTGAACAAGAGAGAAAAGTGGAAAAGAGTCTGGAGTTACACTGGAGTATGTCCAGAGTGTCCAGAATTGGGCTTTGAGGCCCAGATATGACAGGGGCAGATTGATAAATCATAATGCTATTATATCCCGGGCTTCAAAAGCCAACTCTGGATCTTCTAGATGAACACCAGTATAACTCCAGACTATTTCCTGTCTTCTACTCCATTCATTTCTTCTAAACTTATATTAGTAAATCTCTCTAACTTTCATTTTCCATTTGCCTCTGTTCCCGTTCTTCCAGACTACTCATACTTTCTTATGCTTCATTCTTTGATATTAGAATTACTCCAATGTCATTGCTCACTCAGAGCATGACCCTGAGGCTTTGACTCAGTAGAGCCAATACTTGATACTTCTGATATATACTTCACTCTGACTCCAGACTTAGTTATCTAGTTTTCCCTCTATATATAAACTCTGTAGTTTATTGCCTATAGATCTCAGTTTGAATATTGAGATAACCAAGTCTATCTCCCTCTTGTTCTTCTATGATCTCCATTGAGGGCTTGATGCCCTCTCTTCTCTCTATGACTCTCAGACCTTCTGTTAAGAATGAACTGACTAAGTCCTGCGCAACACTGGAACTCCAGAGTTGAGGCAAACGGGGCGTTGGCTTTACCTTATGTGGTGCGCCCTTGCACCGGAATTGTGCCCCAGTATTTCGAACGGAGGGTCGAAGGTCGGAGGTTGTTAAGACTGAACGGACGGACTCCTGTACAACTCCGGAACTCCGGAGTTGGGGTGAACAGGGCGTTGGCTTCACCTTATGTGGTGCGCCCTTGCACCGGAATCATGCCCCGGTATTTCGAACGGAG
>JBBPKC010000423.1:0-19712 GCA_038089055.1 Tylopilus aff. balloui
GTGCCGGCCGACGACTCACTTCAGCTGGCGGTGTCGTTTTACCCGCCTCCGCAGCCCGCCTACACAGGAGGGCCACCTCCCGGCTTACCGGACGAACCCAGTGCCATCGCCATGAACGAACCAGACTGGATCTCGCCAACGGTGCGGTGGCTGACCGAGGAGGCGCGAGCGCAGGACGGGTACACGGCGTTCAAGCAGGGCCAACATCACGTGCAGACGAACGCCGCCATCGTCGCGTCATGGTGGTTCGCCGTCCTGTTCTCGGAGCGCTACAGTTAGATGCCGTCGCCGGTGCAGGCACACGACTTCAGGGTAAGCCACCGGTCGCTTGCCCACCGCTCACTGGGACCACTTGGGGCTGACACCGGCCGTTCCAGCTGCTTCGTGGCCGCCGCGGGAGGGCGACGGGCTCGAGACGGGTCAGGAAAGGTGATGTCCAGAAGGCGTTGGGTGTGGGCTCAACATGGATGTCAGAGGCGACAACCGCCATCGCCCTCCTGCGCAAGTACGGCGAACACGGCTTGACGCCAAGGGAGCACATCATTCGGATGTGTGGTGATGACACATCGAAGATTGGGTCCCGCACGCTGCTGTCCAGGTTGCGGGCAGAGGAGGAGAAGGACCTGCCCCCACCACCCATGGTTTCGACAGGTCCTTGAAGGTGCTGCGGCCTGCGAGGTGTGGTGCAGCCCACGAAGTCAGAGGGCCATGTTTGATTACAGACTCAGAGTGCTATGTAAAAATGTACAGTACGTGACTCTTGACTCAAAGATCGGATTGGAGCAATTACAGTACTGCTGATGACGACTGATGGCAAGGGACTTGGGAGGCACTGGGCCGCGACGGTTGACCTCCCATGTAATCACGGTACTACGGATAACGGGCGGCAGCATCCAGAACGGCTTGGTGGCCCGCGCTGCGGTCCTTCTGCAGGTAGTCACAGAAGGCACGAACCTTACCGAGGTAGGCAGGATCGCTCTCGTACTTCTCCCTGATGAATTGCAGCGCAAGGGGGACGTTCCAGTTGGGCTTTGCAGCAAGCGCCTCGAGGTTGGAGACCTTCACACGCCGCCCACCCTCCGTCTTGAGGCCACTCTCATTCCGTTGCCACTTGGCACCCCAACGCTCCTTCAGCTCGCGCGTGGAGAGATGTCCCTTCGAGCCTTCAGTGTACTCTGTCCATAGCTCTGTGATCGCCCCAACGGGCTGGTAGCGGTATCGAGGCAGCCAATCGCCATCTTTCCATTCCCACTCATGGGCATCCAGCCGCTCCCTCCCATAGCGCCTGACAAGGGCAGCCCACACGTCTGTCCGTGGATCTGCCGCCAGTCCCACAGTGGAGGCTCTGCTGGCAGAAGAGCAGGAGCTGCTACTGGTGGTCGTTTGGACTTCGTGTCTGGCATCGTCCGAGTCTGGGGGTGCCACAGCCTGGATGCCATGATGACCAAGTTGGGCTTCGAGTCGAGGCCTACTGGTGGTCTCCGGAGGGAGCACGGCCTCTGAGCCAAGTTGACTCGGTTTCAATGAGTGATCACTGTCACCCTCTTGCCCTTGGGTTGTTGTGCAAGCTCCATGGGGAGGGTGCTCTGCATTGCGAGGTGTTATTGCACCTCCTGGCGAAGTGCCTTGTTCTCGGCTCACTGTGCCTGCTGCTCAATAGATAGGTTTGTGACCAGACCTTGCAGGCTGGAGATCAAGTGCTATGGGAGGTTTTAAAAGACAAGCTGTGAGATCTCTTCTGTTGAAAGAGCATGTTATATGACTGTGGTACTCAACCTTCATATTAGTAAATTATGTAAGGATATACTGTAGTATATAACTTCAAACTCAGAACTGAGTTTGAATAATACTCTTGACCTTAAACCATCACCTTACCCTTAAGTCACTATCTCACTCTACTATCAATGTGAGTATATAGTAGCTAGTAGCATACATTTATGGTTTTCTACAGGTTATAAGCCCTGGTTGATGCTAAGTCAATCAAGCTAGATGATGTTGCCTGAAAGGTGCACTTGTTGCTTTTGACACTAGGCTCATTGATTTTTAAGTACTACTTTGTGCTGCTTATTAATGGGCTAGTCATCTCTAATGACTATATCAATGCTGTTGCATGAATTTGCATGTGTTTTGATTGTTGTCATGAGTATCCCTCTTGGGGAATCTTTGCTGGTATAATCTTTGATTGATAACTAGCTTGACTAACATTTTTTCTAGAACAATGTCTGGCTCTAGCATCAAAGATGTCCATATCCCCATTTTTACCAGGATGAACTGGAATGTCTGGTGGCCTATGATTCAGGCCTATCTCAAGGTGGCTGGTATCTTGTGGATTCAAGTGATTGCTTGCCCTGCAATTTCTGCTAATAGAGCTTGGGCAGATGTGATCAACCATTGGATCACATGGACCAAAGCCAACAACACTGCAATTGAAACCATTCAACTCTATATGATGGACTCTTTTCATCAAAAGTTTAATCAGGACTAGGTAGCCAACCTTATTACAGCTCTTTGAGCTGAGTTTGATGTCAAGTCCATTTCCTCTGCTTATTTCCTTTTCAGGGAACTTCTCAATATCCAGATCCCTTTAAATTCACATCCCACTTCAGCCTTGAACAAGGTTGATATTCTTTTTGCTTGGTTTACCACAGCTGAATATACATTTCCTAACAAGGTCAAAATGATGCTTTTTCTAGCCAAGCTTCCTGCTACTATGCAGGTTGTAGCACAAATGCTAACATCAAAGAAGAACACCAAAGGCAATGCTATGGACCCCATGATGGCAGAAATTCACTCTACTGTTGTTCTTGCTTGGGAGCAACATGCTTTCATGAAGAGCAAGGGGTCTCAATAGGTCAACAAGATATTGGCTGTCAAGTTGAAGAGCACTGAGCCCAAATTCTTCCAGCAGTAGAAACTCACTGCCTCCTTGTCTAATGATAAGTCAAAGCAGTGAAAAGCTCACAAGGGAAAAAAGAGCAAAGATAAGCCCCAGTCCTCGAATGCTGCCACTAAAGTTTTATCCTTTGCAATCACTACTCCCATGTTCATGCATATCACTGGTCCCATCCCAATGCCTAACTCATGTTTTCTTGTGCACCAAAGTGCATAGCTTTATCAAGGTTCCATGAGACTGCCTGCTGATATGCATATACAGCAGGCATTTACACTAGCTGAGCACATGGGTATCCAGCCCTTGTATGAGTCTATTTGCACTATTGATGCAGACCTGATCTCTGGGATTGAGTACAAGATTGTTTCTCCTGAGGTCTATCTCTTCACTTCTACTCTCAAGCCCATCCCTTTTCAGGAATGAGTTTCTTCTACTGATTATATTGAGAGTGATGATGTTACTCTTAACATTATGGAGTTCCTGGAGTTCAAGGATAAGGTACTGCCATCAAAGAAACACAAGTACACTCGCCATACTGTTAAGAGTAAACTGACTAAGTCCTACACAACTCCAGAACTCCAGAGTTGAGGTAAGTGAGGCATTGGCTTCACCTTATGTGGTGTGCCCTTGCAATGGAATCAAGCCCTGGGATTTCGGATGGAAGATCGGAGGTTGAAGGTCCAGGGTCTGGAAGTCTGAGGTCTGGAGGTCTAAGGGTCGGAGGAAAGAGGGTCGAAGAGAAGGGAAAGGGCATCAAGCCCTCAATGAAGGTCATAGGAGAACAAGGGGAGGATAGACTTGGTTATCTATGTTAATAGTCTATGTCGATATTCGAACTGAGGTCTACAGGCAGTAAACTACAGAGCTTTATATATAGGGGGAAAGCTAGATAACTAACTCCAGAGTCAGAGTAAAGTAAGTACTGAAAGTGTCAAGTGTTGACTCTACTGAGTCGGAGCCTCAGGATCATGCTCCGAGTGAGCAATGACATTGGAGTAGTTCTAATATCGAAGAATGAAGCATATGTAGTTTGAAAGAATGGAAACGGAGACAAATGAGAAACAGAAGTCATAGGAATTTACTAATGTCAGTCTAGAAGAAATAAACAGAGTGGAAGACAGGAAATAGTCCAGAGTTATATCGGTGTTTGTCCAGAAGGTCCAGAGTTAGCTTTTGAAGCCCAGGATATGACACACATCAAGTGTGCTATTAATTCTGCCACAGTTGAAATCTAGAACATTGATGACATTGATGACATTTATGGGTTGGATATCGATGTAGAGATTGTGGATGTTACAGGCTTGGAACCAGTTGGCCTGGTCATTAACGATCTTATCATGTTATACATCTTTTATTCTTCTACATAGACCAAAGTTGACAATGAGTTGCTTGAACTTCTAGTTTGTGATTCTCCTTCTTTATATACTATAGTAGATAGTATACACTCCACATGTATGGTCAAAGTACAGAACATTCTAGATACCAATATACTAGTTGCTGCTCCCATTGTAGATTTTAAGTATGCTTATAAGATGAGTGACTATAAGTGCAAAGGCTATGACAAAGGTTTTAAAGATCTTTGAATCCTTGACTCTAGTGCTTCAATGCACTTTATGCCTTACAAAGAGGACTTTGTCGAATACAAAGAGCTTGACAAGAAAGACCATATTCCTATATTTACTACCACCTCTATCATATCAGTTATTGGGCTTGGATGAGTACTAGTACAATGGATTGATAGCTTAGGTTGAGATTAGATCTTATTGTTACATGATATTAGACATTTACCTGATTTAGGGATTTGCCTTATTTCAATGGGCAAGCTTCTACAGAATGGTGCTTGCATGTCATATCTGGGCCTCAAAGCCCAATTCCGGACACTCTGGATATACTTTGGCATAACTCTGGACTCTTTTCTACTTTTCTTTTTTGTTTACTTTGCCCAGACTAACATTAGTAAATTCCTATGACTTCTGTTTCTCATTTGCCTCCATTTCCATTCTTCTGAACTACATATGCTTTATCCTTCAGTATTAGAACTACTCCGATGTCATTGCTCACTTGGAGCATGATCCTGAGGCTCCAACTCAGTAGAGCCAACACTTGACACTTCCAGTATATACTTCACTCTGACTCTGGACTTAGTCATCCAGTTTTCTCTCCATATATAAACTCTGTAGTTATCATATCCTGGAACTCCAGAGTTCAACTCCAGATCTTCCGGGTCTACCCTAACATAACTCTGGACCATTTCACGTTTTCTTTGTAGTTAATACACTTGGACCCATACATTATTAACTTACCATGACTCCGTTGATTACTCATTTTCTTATATTCCATTTCTCGCTTAGATACCAGTGCTTGCCTAGGAGCACAGCTCTGAGGCTGCACTTCGGAATCATTTTCCCTCCAACCCCTCTAGTACATACTTTCTTCTGATTCTGGACTTAGTCATCCGATTCCCCTCTGTATATAAACTCCATACTTTGTACCATATCTTCTCAGTTCAAATATCAAGATAACTACCCCTCCAGAACTTGAGGTTTTCCTGATCAAACTCCTTAAGTCATTACATGACTTAAGCTCTGATATATCTCCGACCTCTGACCCACTGTCCATAAATCTGGGACATGGATCCTTTGCAAGGGCACACCACATAAGGTAAAGCTGAAGTCTCACCCCTTTGACCAAACTCCGAAGTTCTATAGTTATACCCGGAGTTTTCTTTGTCCATCCAGCTTAAAGTTTAATAGTATATTTGAACTCCCTCTTGCATCAGATCCAGCTATGACCACTAATGTTACCTGCATCACCAGATTGCATACCAGAGCGATCGCCAACCTCCCTACTTTCCCCTACTTCAACCTGCTTAATGCCTTTGGCAGTAGCCGCCAAGGCCCAGACCTTGTTGAACAATTCCATAGCTTCTCCGCTCAATGCAACACCCCTTCCGCATCACAGGCACATGCCCCTCCACAATCCCCTACTCCCAGAGCATGCATTGAGGAGCTGGATGATAAAGATAAACCCCCTAGTTTCTATACCCCCAGTAATCGAGGCAACCCAGGAGGCCCAGATGAGTCCGGAGATGACCTCTCTGACAACTCCAACTTCCTAGGGGACGACCTCAACCCTGAATCTGACGACAATGAAAAATGCATCCTATGAGACATGCTTGCCAACCTGGCAGATGCCATCCAGGTCCTTGCCTGTTCTTCCAAGAAGAAATCCTCTGAATCTTTGCAGTGGACCAAAGTCCAAGAACCAGACCAGTTTGATGGGATAGACTCCCATAAACTCTGGGTTTTTCTAGTCCAATGCGAACTAAATTTCCAAGATTGCCCAAAAGCCTTTGCCTCCGACTGTGCTAAGGTCACTTTTGCCCAGTTATACCTCAAAGGTATAGCCCTGGAATGGTTCGAACTGGACCTTCTCCAGATGGAAGATCCAGTACTCTGCCCCATCTAGATGGATGACTACAAGGAGTTTGTTCTAGAGCTCTAGACTAATTTCAGATTGCATGATCCCATTGGAGATATGGAGCACCAGTTGGACCACTTAACAATGAAAGATGGCCAAAGGATCAACAAATATGTCATAGAGTTTAACAGAATCACGTTCTAAGTCTAGGGATATGGAGAAGGTGTCCTCTGGCACCATTTCTATAACAGTCTCCCAGACTGCATCAAGGATGAGATATTGTGTGTAGGCAAACCCCCCACCCTCTCTGAACTCCGCCAACTCACTCACACCATCGACGCTCATTATTGGAAGTGCAAATCAAAGATTAGCCAATAGGCAAAGTCTCCCAGCAACCCTCCCAAAATGTCCGATAACTTCTTCACCTCATCCTCCAGCTCCCCTAAAGGAGTCCCAAGGGAAGTCCACCAGTGCTTCCAACAACTCCGGAGTGTCTGCTCCTCCCAAGCCAAACTTGTCATCCAAGCTTGGAAAGGACGGAAAGCTCATAGTGGCTGAGTGCAAGCGCCGTTTTGACAATAACCTCTATATATTCTGCAGTCTAGCAGGGCATAAGGCCAATGAATGCACAAAGTCTACGTCCCATGCAGCCAAAGGCTGTATCACCAAGACTGAAACTCTGAAAACCAAACTGGAGATCTTCACTGAGGTAAAAAAATAGTCCACGACCTCCATGACTCTGCACGGACTGGAGGTTGTGTTGATTCTTCCTGTGCATCAAAGGAGCTCCAACTCAACACATCCACTCTTTTAGATCTGAAATTGCTTATGCCCCCCATTTCCCTAGCCACATGTGAAATTCCTCTCTTTCCTGTGTTAATAGACTCTGATTTCTCTGATTGTTTTGTAGATACGAATTTTGTCAATATAAATGGACTTTCAACCTATCCCATCCCTTCACTTTCCCTTTGTTTGTTTGACAGAACCTTGAATTCCACCATCACTCAAGCCATCGATCTCTCCATCTGCTTCCCAACCAGTGACATTACTCTGACAACATTCTACATTACCTTACTGGATGGTTCTTGTTCACTTGTTCTAGGACACAACTGGCTCACCTGCTACAATCCATTGATTGACTGGGTTTCAAGCAGTATATTGTTCTGAGCACCTGAGCATCCCTTGCCAGCATCCCCGAGCTCATCTCTGCAACCTCTGGAATTCACTCCTCTAGCTGACTCCATCCCTACCGATTTACCACATCTCTTCGATTGCAAGACACTGCCCATCACACTTATCAGTGCTCCTGTCTTCGCACTTGCCTGCCACCTTGAGGGCTCTATATAGTTCATGCTGACACTCTGCTCTCAGGAAAGCAATCTCCGTTCTGCCTCCGCCATCTCTGACCCAGTCAATCTCTCCAGAGTTTCTCCAGAGTATCAGGACTTTGTGGATGTGTTCAGCAAGAGCAAAGCATCCAAACTTGCCCCACATCACGAATTTAATCTAAAGATTGATTTAGAAGAAGGAGCATTCCCTCCGATAGATACCATATATTCCCTTTCTCCATCTGAACTCGAGTTCCTCTGAGTGTTTCTCGACGAACATCTCTCCATGGGCTTCATCCACCCTTCCTTCTCTGCTCACGCTGCCCCGGTACTCTTTGTTCACAAGAAGGACGGTTCACTCCATCTCTGTGTAGACTTCCACAGACTCAACAAGATCACAAAGAAAGACTACTATCTGCTCCCCTGCATCTCTGACCTTCTAGACACTCCAAGCCATGCCAAGATCTATACAAAGCTCAATCTCCAGCATGCATATTATCTGGTCTGCATTGCTGCCAGAGATGAGTGGAAAACATCTTTCTGAATGTGCTATGGATCATATAAATGGCTAGTAATGCCATTTGGTCTTACCAATGCCCTTGCAGCTTTCCAGCAATTTGTAAATTTCATCTTCGCAGATCTCCTTGATATCTCTGTTATCATCTATCTGGATGACATCCTCATCTTCTCTGAAGACTGTGCGAGACACAAAGAGCATGTCCGGGAAGTACTCTGGTGTCTCTGAAAACACAAACTTTATGCCAAGCCTGAGAAATGTGAATTCCATACCAACTCCACTGAGTATCTTGGATACTAGCTCTCTCTGACTGGACTTTCCATGTCCCCCAAAAAGATAAAGGCTATTGTTGATTGGCCTGAACCCCAGAAAGTCCAGGACATCCAGTCCTTTCTAGGATTTGCAAACTTCTACCAGTGATTCATTGCTGATTACTCCAGACTTGTTGTTCTGCTTACCTGCCTGACCCGCAAAGGCACTCCGTGGAATTTCAATGATACCTGTCACTCCACTTTCCAGTACCTCAAAGATGCTTTCACCTCCACTCCCATCCTCAGCCATTGGGTCCCCAACACTTCCCTAATCATCGAGACAGATACATCCAACTATATCATCGCTGGTATCCTTTCCATTCGATGTCTGGATGGTAAAGTCTGCCCTGTCACTTTTTACTCCCACACCCTCTTCGCTCCAGAACTTAACTATGATACCCATGATAAGGAATTGCTAGCCATCCACAAGTCCTTCCAGACTTGGTAGCACTATCTCAAGAGCTCTAGAACTCCAATCAATATAGTTATAAACCACAAAAATCTAGAATATTTCATAACCACCAAACTCCTGACCCAGCATCAAGCCCGGTGGTCAGAGTTCCTCTTGCAGTTCAACATGGTCATTCACTTCCATCCCAGATGCCTGGGTACAAAACCTGATTCCCTTACTAGATACTGGGACGTTTACCCCAAAGAGGGGAATAGAGACTATGCACAAGTAAATCCACATAATCTCTGACCAATCTTCACCTAAGAACAACTCGCATCATCCCTCAGGGCAATGATTTTAGCAACTCCAGTCCTCCAGGCCAGTACATTGTTTGACATCAAATCTCTACACAATGACATCCTGTCTGCTCTCCTCTTCAACTCTATCGCCTTCATCCATATGTCCACCTTCGAACCCCCTGACTCTCATTGGACCGTCGACTCTAAAGGCTTTTTATACCTAGACGATTGTACCTATGTCCCTAACATCAATGATCTCTATCTCCAAGTTCTCCGGTACAAGCACGACCACCTACTCTCTGACAAAACTGAACATTAAAACTCATCTGCCACAAATATACCTGGCCGAGCATCCAGATCTTTGTCAAGAATTACATTTCATTCTATACAGCTTGTGCCTGCACCAAGGTCCCTAGACATAAGCTCTACAAGTTCCTGAAGCAGCTCCCAATTCCAGAGAAGCCATGGAACTCAATCTCCATGGACTTCATTGAACAACTCTCCCTATCCTCCGGACATACTACCATCTTAGTTATTGTGAACAGATTGTCCAAACAATGCATTTTTATTCCGACCAATAACAAGGTGATATTCCCAGAACTAGTGAAATTATTTCTACTCCATGTTTTCTCCAAGCACGGAGTTTCCTCACATATCACCTCCGATTGAGGCTCAGAGTTTGTTTCCCATTTCTTCTGGTCACTCGGCAAGGTACTTGACATCTGGCTTCACTTCACCTCTGGTTACTATCCAGAGGGTAATGGACAGATAGAACAGATGAACCAGACACTGGAACAGTACCTCCAGATCTACTGCAACTACCAGTAGAACAACTGGTATGAACTCCTGCCCCTCATAGAGTTTTCATACAACAATGCTTTCAATGCTACAACTGGTGTCTCACTGTTCTTTACCAACAAAGGGTATCATCTCAATATTTCTGTCCACCTCGAATGTGACCTCAGCTCTACCCAAGCCTGAGAATACTCTGTTGACCTTGATTCCCTTCACAACTTCCTCCAAGAAGAGATAGCCCTCACTCAGTAGTGTTATCAAGGACCTGCGGATGCTAAACAAACTCTGGCGCCGGACTTCAAAGTTGGTAACCAGGTCTTCGTCAAAGCAAAGTATTTCTGCTCCACCTGACCCTCTAAGAAACTCTCTGAAAAGAACTTGGGTCCTTATGAAATCATTGCTCAAGCAAGCTCTCTCTCATTCACCCTTTGGCTCCTGGAGAACATGAAGTCTGTGCATCTGGTCTTCCATGTCTCTCAGTTAGAGCTCTCAATTCTGAATATCATTCCAAACTGCACACAGTCACCTCTACCTCTGGTCGAGGTTGATGGCGAACCAGAATATGAAATCGCAGAGATTCTCGACTCAAAGGTAGATCAAAGAAGACGGAATTGCAAACTCCTGTATCTTGTCCAGTGGTCTGGATATGAAGGGACTGACGAGGAAATTTCATGGTTGCTAGCAACAGAATTAGGCCATGCTTCAGAACTCATATCGGACTTCCATCTCTGGTACCCAGAAAGACCCAGACCTTATCCCACTTGATTCCTTCGTTCTCATTCTCATGCTCCACCATCATCACTTCTGCTCCCTCCTACTTCCAACCTCCACCTCTCCGGTTCCCTCATCCAACTCCAACTCCAACTCCAACTCCTCTGACCCATACTCATTTTCATTGTCTGGGTAGACCTTTATCGTCTTGTCATCTACACTTTGTTTTTGTTTTTATTTTCAGTTCCACAAATCAATGGTATTACATGACCCTCAATGGCCTTCAAGGGTTCAGGTCTAAGAGGGGGATACTGTCATATCCCAGAAGTCCAGAGTCCAACTCTAGATCTTCCAGATCTACTCCAACATAACTCTAGACTATTTCATGTTTTCTTTGTAGTTAATACACTTGGACCCATATATTATTAACTTACCATGACTCTGTTGATTACTCATCTCCTTATATTCCATTTCTCGCTTAGATACCAGTGCTTGCCTAGGAGCACAGCTCTAAGGCTGCACTCCGGAATCACTTTCCCTCCAACCCCTTCGGTACATACTTTTTTCCGATTCTAGACTTAGTCATCTGATTCCCCTCTGTATATAAACTCCGTACTTTGTACCATATCTTCTTAGTTCGAATATCAAGATAACTACCCCTCCAGAACTTAAGGTTCTCCCAATCAAACTCCTTAAGTCGTTGCATGACTTAAGCTCTGATATATCTTTAACCTTCAATCCACTGTCCATAAATCTGGGACACAGATCCTTTGCAAGGGCGCACCACATAAGGTGAAGCCGAAATCCCACCCCTCTAACCAAACTCCAGAGTTCCGCAGTTATACCCGGAGTTCTCTTCATCCATTCAGCTTAAAGTTTAATAGTAGTTTACTGCCTGTAGACCTCAGTTTGAATATTGACATAGATGACTGAGTCTACCTTCCTCTCGTTCTCCTGTAACCTTTGTTGAGGGCTTGACGCCCTCTCTCCTCCCTCTGACCCTCAGACCTCTGACCCTCAGATCTCTGACCCTTAGACCTTCGATCCTCAGACCTCTGACCCTCAGACTTCCGACCCTCAGACCTCCGGACCTCAGACCTCCAGACCTCAGATCTCTGGACCTCAGACCTCTGGACCTCAGACCTCCAGACCTCAGACCTCTGGACCTCAGACCTCTGGACTTCAGATCTCCGGACCTCAGACCTCCAGACCCTAGATCTTTGACCTCCGACACTTCACCTGAAATCCTAGGGTATGATTCCGTTGCAAGGGCGCACCACATAAGGTAAAGCCAACACCTCACTTGCCTCAACTCCAGAGTTCTAGAGTTGCACAGAAGTCTGTCTGTTCAGTCTTAACATTGCATCAAAGATGTTGGATCTAAGATTCGCATGTTATATGGAAATGGTAAAATCCTTACCAAATTTGTGGCTTGAAGGATGGGATCTACTCTGTACATGATTCCAGCCCTTCTCCTCCATGAGTATAAGTTCATAGTAACTAGATTCTTGTTATTCGACATTATATATAAGAGGTTTGGACATCTCTTTAAAGAAGTCCTACGTCAGGCTAAGAAGCACATTATTGGCTTCCCTGATATCTTGTTCCCATTCAAGAACCCAATATACTCTAGTTGTATCAAAGTATCATATCCAGGCCTCAAAACCCAATTCCGGATACTCCGGACATACTCTGGCATAACTCCAAACTCTTTTCTGCTTTTCTTTTTTGTTCACTTTGCCCGGACTGACATTAGTAAATTCCTATGACTTCTGTTTCTCATTTGCCTCCGTTCCCATTCTTCCAAACTACATATGCTTCATTCTTTGGTATTAGAACTACTCCAATGTCATTGCTCACTTGGAACATGATCCTGAGACTCCGACTCAGTAGAGTCAACACTTGACACTTCCAGTACTTACTTTACTCCAACTCTGGAGTTAGTCATCTAGCTCTCTTCCTGTATATAAAGCTCTGTAGTTTACTGCCTGTAGATCTTAGTTTGAATATCGACATAGACTATCAACATAGATGACTGAGTCTATCTTCCTCTCATTTTTCTGTGACCTTTGTTGAGGGCTTGATGCCCTCTTTCCTCTCTTCGACCCTCAGACCTCCGACCCTTAGACCTTTGACCCTCAGGCCTCTGACCCTTAGACCTCCAGACCTCAGACCTCCAGACCTCAGACCTCTAGACCTCAGACCTCCAGACCTCAGACCTCCGACACTTCACCTGAAATCCTAGGGCATGATTCCATTGCAAGGGCATACCACATAAGGTAAAGCCAATGCCCTGCTCACCTCAACTCCAAAGTTCCAGAGTTGCGCAGGACTTAGTCAGTTCACTCTTAACACAAAGGCAAATTACCTTTGAGAAGTTTCTCTTCTATAGAGCATCATGCTACTAGAGCTTTCGAGCTTATGCACTCAGATCTAAAGTCCTTCCCTGTGGAGTTATACTACCACAATAAATATGTAATTACATTCCTGGATGACTACTCATCGCATGCATGGACTGTTTCCATCAAAAAGAAGAATGATGCCTTGAGTGCTACTTGGCAGTTCCTTAAGATGGTAAGCATCCAATATGAGGCCTGTTACAGTTCTTTTTCTTCATCATAACCTCTTCTTGATTCTCATAGAACACATGGGCCTGTTTCCCTTTGCTTCATACCACATTGAATCACTTCTCTTTCTTCTATCTCCCATGTCCTTTGCTCTTTTCTTATTTCCTTGCTTTGCACTCTACTCCACTGGCACATCTCACTCCTCTATTGATTGACTTTGTCAGTCACTTGATATCTGAACTGCCTGACACTGCCTTGATTGTTTGCTTAGTCAGTTACCTACTAAGCATTCTATTTAAACCCACTCTCACTGCTCCTGTAATCTTATGATTCATCTATATGAATATATGTAGTCATCTCACCTCATTCAAGTGTTCCCTTGATACTCTCAATGAACCCTTGTCCCATCAAGAAGGGAATACCCCTTCAACACCCTCATCATTAACCTCCATCCTCTAGTTCCTCTTGAGTAATTAAGATGGTATCTCTTCGTGAGTGCCCCACTCAAGTTGAAATCTTAGCCAACCCAAGTCGAGCATAACATAAAGATAGATCATAGGTAACAGAACTGCAAACTCCTGTACTTGGTATGGTAGTTTGAATATGAAGAAACAAATGAGGAAAGTTCATGGTTATTTGCAACTGAACTAGATCACACTTTGGAATTGATCACAGACTTCCATCCCCAGTACCTAGAGAAGCCCAGATCTCACTCTGCTTGACCTATCAAATTCATTAACATTCGCAAAAGCATCTATTACACTTTCTTGTCCTTGTTCTCTTAGTTCTCTTTCCCTTCTCTATTCTTTGCCATTATCTGTTACCAACTCTGTCACCTCCACTATTCTAATGTTATTGTTCTCATTCTCCTTGTCTTCCTCCTTTACATCTTCTTCTACTACCTTTGCTCTATTTTTCTTCAACTCTGTTATTCAATAGTACTATATAACTCTCAAAGGCCTTCAAGGGTTCAGGCCTAAGAGGGGGATACTGTCATATCCCAGGCTTCAAAAGCCAACTCTGGATCTTCTGAACAAACACCAGTATAACTCTGGACTATTTCCTGTCTTCTACTTTGTTCATTTCTTTTGGACTTACATTAGTAAATTTCTATGACTTTCATTTCTCATTTTATTCTTCTAGACTACTCATACTTTCTTATGCTTCATCCTTCAGTATTAGAACTACTCTGATGTCATTGCTTACTTAGAGCATGATCCTGAGGCTTCAACTCAGTAGAGCCAATCTTTGACACTTTTGATATATATTTCATTCCAACTCCAGACTTAGTCATTTAGTTTTCCCTCTATATATAAACACTATAGTTTACTATCATATCCGGGCCTCAAAGCCCAATTCCAGACACTCCGGACATACTCTGGCATAACTCTGAACTCTTTTCTGCTTTTCTCTCTTGTTCACTTTACCTGGACTGATATTAGTAAATTCCTATGACTTCCGTTTCTCATTTTGCCTTCGTTCCCGTTCTTCTGAACTATATATGCTTCATCCTTTGGTATTAGAACTACTCCAATGTCATTTCTCACTTGAAGCATGATCCTGAGGCTCCAACTCAATAGAGCCAACACTTGACACTTCCGGTACATACTTCATTCTAACTCTGGACTTAGTTATCTGGTTTTCCCTCCATATATAAACTCTGTAGTTTACTGCCTGTAGACCTTAGTTTGAATATCAACATAGATGACCAAGTCTATCTTCCTCTTGTTCTCCTGTGACCTTCGTTGAGAGCTTAATGCCCTCTCTCCTCCCTCCAACCCTCAGACCTCTGACCCTTAGACCTCTGACCCTCAGACCTCAGACCCTCAGACCTCAGACCCTCAGACCTCCGACCCTCAGACCTCCAGACCTCAGACCTCTAGATCCCAGACCTCCGACCTCCGACTCTCCGTTCGAAATACCAGGGCACAATTCCGGTGCAAGGGCACACCACATAAGGTGAAGCCAACGCCCTGTTCACCTCAACTCTGGAGTTCCAGAGTTGTGCAGGACTTAGTCAGTTCACTCTTAACATTTACTGCCTGTAGACCTTAGTTTGAAAATCAACATAGATGACTCCATCTTCCTCTCATTCTCCTATGATCTCCATTGAGAGCTTGATGTCCTCTTTCCTCTCCTCTTCTTAACATCCCTACCTTAGACCTTCAACCCTTAGACCTCTAACCCTTAGACCTTTGACCCTCAAACCTCTGATCCTTAGACCTCCAGACTTTCAACTCTCCATTCAAAATACTAGGGCACGATTCCAGTGCAAGGGCAAATCACATAAGGTGAAGCCAATGCCTCATCCAGACCAACTCCAGAGTTCCAGAGTTACATTGGAGTCTGTCCCCTTTAGTCTTAATAGTAGTTTGCTGCCTGTAGATCTCAATTTGAATACCAACATTGACATAGATAACCAACTTCTGATCCTTTCCTTGTGATCTCTGCTAAGGGCTTGATGTCCTCTCTCCTCCCTTTGACTTGACAATCTCACCTTTGACCTTTGGCCCTCTGACCTCTGGTCCTTCAATCTTTGACCTCTAATTCCCATTTGAAATCCCAGTGCAAGATTCCATTGTAAGGGCATACCACACAAGGTGAAGCCAATACCCCATTTATCTCAACTCTAGAGTTCTGGAGTTATGCAGGAGTCTATTTGTTCAGTCCTAACAATTGACTGTCTTTGTTTTGTTAGTTAGGAGTTTGTGTGCAGGGTTGGTCGCTGTGTATCAGTCATAGATTTCTTAGCTGAGCAGCAGGCATGGGAACTTTAGCTGCTGTAGTCTTGGAGCAAGTGATGTGTCCTGAGCCTTTAGTGTTAACAGGGCCCAGACTGCTATTAAAGCTTCTTGGAATATTGGGAATGTTGGGATGTTGGGATTTTGAGGTGCTCATTGTTGTTTCTTTGCTTCAATGTCTTCTCTTTGTTGGGATTCTAGTAGAGATGCCATGTGATTGGGGACAAAGAAGCTTCTACATCACAAAGGTCATTTAGATTTTGCTTATGCTCATAAAGATTGAACTATAGAGGATTGAAAGAAGATGATATGGTCTGATGAGATCAAAATCATTTGCCTAGGGTCAGATGGATGTAAATAGGCATGGAAAAGAGTGGGTGAAAGATTAAGTGATAGATTGGTGGATGGTATTCTCAAGCATGGAGAAGGTTCCATGATAATGTGGAGTTTTATGATCTGGAAGGGTGTTGGGTTTGTGTCATATCCTAGAACTCCAGAGTCCAACTCCGGACATTCTGGGTCTACTCCAATGTAACTCTGGACCGTTTCGCATTTCCTTTGTAGTTAATACACTCGGACCCATATATTATTAACTTACCATGACTTTGTTGATTACTCATTTTCTTACATTCCATTTCTCGCTTAGACACCCCTGATATCAGTGCTCGCCTAGGAGCATAGCTCCAAGGCTGTGCTCTGGAATCATTTTCCCTCTAACCCCTCTAGTACATACTTTTTTCTGATTCTGGACTTAGTCATCTAATTCTCCTCCATATATAAACTCTGTACTTTGTACCATATCTCCTCAGTTCAAATATCAAGATAACTACCCCTCCAGAACTTGAAGTTCTCCTGATCAGACTCCTTAAGTTGTTGCACAACTTAAGCTCTGATCTATCTTTGATCTCCAATCCTCTGTCTGTAAATCCAGGACATGGATCCCTTGCAAGGGTGCACCACATAAGGTGAAGCCAAAGTCCCATCCCTCTGACCCAACTCCAGAGTTCTGCAGTTATACCTAGAGTTCTCTCTACCCATCCAGCCTAAAGTTTAACAGTTTGCTGCCAAGATTGATGGTAAAATGGATGGTGACCTTTACCTCTAGATTTTGAAGGATGAACTCTAGCAAACCCTGAAGTATTATGAATTTAATCCATTTAATATCATTTTTCAGTAGGACAATAATCCTAAATATATCTGCAAAAAAGTCAAGAAATGGCTAGAGAAGCAAGAATTCAGGACTATGGTCTGGCCTGCATAGTCTTTTGACTTAAGCCCTATTGAACATCTTTGGGGTTGATTGAAAAGAAGGCTTGGAGAGCAGACACACTCCTCTAATGGAGTTCATGAATTGTGGAAAAAAGTTCAGGTGGAGTGGAATAGAATACCAGTTGAGAAATGTCAAAAGTTGATTGAGAGCATGCCTAGAAGGATTTAGGTGATGCTTAGAGCAAAAGAAGACTATATCAAGTACTAATAATGCTTTCAATTCAAAAGTGAAAAAACCCTTTCCATGATACTGTCATATCTGGGCCTCAAAGCCCAATTCTGGACACTCCAGACATATTCTGGCATAACTCTGGACTCTCTTCCACATTTCTCTCTTGTTCACTTTGCCCAGACTGACATTAGTAAATTTCTATGACTTTTGTTTCTCATTTGTGTAAAGACTGAACTGACAAACTCCTGCATAACTCTGGAACTCTGAAGTTGAGGCAAATAGGGTGTTGGCTTTATCTTATGTGATGCACCCTTGCAATGGAATTGTGCCCTGGGATTTTGGGCAGAGGGTCAGAGGTTGGAGGTCTAGGGTTTGTGTTAAAATTGAACAGATAAACTCCTATGCAACTCTGGAACTTCGGAGTTGAGGTGAGCAGGGCATTGGCTTCACCTTATGTGGTATGCCCTTGCAATGGAATCATCCCTGGGATTTCAGGCAGAGGGTCAGTAGTCAGAGATCTGGGGTCCAGAGGTCTGAGGTCCAGAGATCTGAGGTCCAGAGATCTGAGGGTTGGAGGTCTAAGGGTTGGAGGGAGGAGAGAGGGCATCAAGCCCTCAATGAAGATCACAGAAGAATGAGAGAAAGGTAGACTTGGTCATCTATGTCGATAGTCTATGTCGATATTTGAACTGAGATCTATAGGCAGTAAGCTACAGAGCTTTATATATGGGAGAAGAGCTAGATAACTAACTCTGGAGTCAGAGTAAAGTAAGTACTGGAAGTGTCAAGTGTTGGCTCTACTGAGTCAGAGCCTCAGGATCATGCTCCAAGTGAGCAATGACATCGAAGTAGTTCTAATACCAAAGGATGAAGCATAAGGAAGTATGAGTAGTCCAGAAGAATGGGAACGGAGGTAAATGGAAGATGGAAGTCAGAGGAATTTACTAATGTAAGTCTGGAAAAGATGAATGGAGTGGAAGACAGAAAATAGTCTAGAGTTATACTGGTGTTCATTCAGAAGATCCAAAGTTGGCTTTTGTAGCCCAGGATATGACAGTATCCTCTCTTAGGCCTAAACCCTTGAAGGCCTTTGAGGATCACATGATACTGTTGAATGACAAAGTTGAAAAAATGGAGTGAAGGTGGCAGATAAAGGTGCAAAGGAGGAAGATGAGGAAGATGATATCAGAATAGCAGAGGTAAAGAAGTTGGTGTTGGATGATGGCAGAGGTGGAGGTATTGGTGATGGAGAAGAGGGAAGCCAGAAAGATAGAGTTAACATGGATGATAGTGGAGAATGGAAAAGGGGAAGAGGATGAAGAGGACGAAAAGGATGAAATGTAATAGATACTTTTGTGAATGTTAACAAATTTGATGGGTCAAGTGGAGTGAGGTTCAGGCTTCTTTGGGTACTGGAAATGGAAGTCCATGATAAGCTCTGAAGCATGATCTAGTTCAGTTGCAAGTAATCATGAACTTTCTTTGTCCATCCCTTTATATCTAGACTATCACACCAAATATAGGAGTTTGCAGTTTTGTTGCCTACGATCTATCTTTGAGTCAAGGATTTCTGATATCTCATATTCTGGCTTGCCATCAACCTCAATCGGAGACAGAGGTGATCGTGTGCAGTTTGAAATGATATTAGGGGTCATGGGCTCTAGTTGAGAAACATGGAAGACTGGATGCTATTAAGACTGAATGGATGTACTCCAGAGTTGAGGTGAACAGGGCATTGGCTTCATCTTATATGATGTGCCCTTGCAACAAAATTGTGCCCCGGGATTTCGGGTGGAGGGTTGGAGGTCAGAGGTCTGGAGTCCGGAGATCTAAGATTTGGAGGTTTGAGGGTCGGAAGTCTGAGGGTCGGAGGTCTGAGGGTCAGAGATCTGAGGGTCAGAGGTCTGAGGGTCGAAGGGAGAAGAGAGGGCATCAAGCCCTCAATGAAAGTCACAGGAGAACGAGAGGAAGGTAGACTTGGTCATCTATGTCGACAGTCTATGTCGATATTCAAACTCAGGTCTATAGGTAGTAAACTACAGAGTTTATATATAGAGGGAAAACTGGATGACTAAGTCCAGAGTCGGAGTGAAGTATGTACTGGAAGTGTCAAGTGTTGGCTCTACTGAGTTAGAGCCTCAGGATTATGCTCTAAGTGAGCAATGACATCGAAGTAGTTCTAATACCGAAGGATGAAGCATATGTAGTTTGGAAGAACGGGAATGGAGGCAAATGAGAAATAGAAGTCATAGGAATTTACTAATGTCAGTCTAGGTAAAGTAAACAAGAGAGAAAAGAGTC
>JBBPKC010000424.1:0-19629 GCA_038089055.1 Tylopilus aff. balloui
GCACAGCCTCCGGAACCGTCGTCTGATAGTCTGGCTGAGATATCACCTTGTGAAGCTTCTCTAGGTTGAGGCGAACAAGATCAATCTTTTTGTCGCACTTGGCGACCTCCGCTTCCAGGTTCACAAGGCCCTGAAATCGTTTTATAAAAAAAGAAACCCAAGAAGTCTGGGACACGTCATACCTGCACCTGGAGGTATACCACCACAGTAGATGAAACGACGGTCGAGCCACATCCAGTCGGTATTTGAGAAGAGGACCCTTGAATGACTTCCACCTTCGAGCAACCCTTGGTCAAAGCACTGATCGTAGGAACCTGGGACTCGAACAATGACTTCTCTTCGGCGGTCTGGACATGAATGAAGACTGAACGACTCATCAGTCCGATCACGCTCGAGCATCATCACGATGATAACATACGTTGTATATTGGACTGCAAGTTGTATGACGCTGCCAGCGAACGTCCCGTCCGAAGTGCGGCGAAAACGAGATCGAACTTCTCTTCTGCGTCAGCAGACTGGAAGGCCGTGCTCTGTTGATGCGATCGCCGTAGGTAAGATATCCCAGGTTTCACATGATCACGGTGGCTCACAAAAGTAGGGTATCGTGATATCATAATGGAAGGAAGATCTGTCGGCCGCCTAGGTAGCCGCTGCCAGAGTTCCTCAGTGACGAAGGGCATGAAGGGGTGAAGGAGTCGCAGTCCATAATCGAGGCAGGTGTGCAAGGTCTGTTGCGCCGATTTGCGTGCCTTTGGATCGGCCGATGGGTCCGTCATGGGTTTCATGGCTTCCTGCAATACGATGAGCAATGAAAGTTGTCAGGGTATGTGGCGAGGAATACGCACGATGTACACGTCACATAACTCGTACAGCCAGAAATTGTGCACGGACGTGGTGGCAGCCATGAAGTTCCGCACTTCAAGGTATTTATTGACCTCGGCCGCAGCGAAGTTGAGCTTGTGTAGTACCCATCGCTCGACAAGGCTCTCACCCCCAGTGAGCTAGGTTTCCCGTGAGCAACTCGAATAGGCGGGAAAAGGGTGGACTACCTTTGGCACGTCAAGAGGGATGAAGTAAGGTTCAAACTTGAGCATCGCGAACTTGGTAGCGTTGAAGATTTTGTTGCAAAACTTTCTATATCCTTCTACACGAAGAATCTCGAGATTGATATCGCGGCCTGTATGCTAGTGTTGGTCAACAGTTCCCAGATCAAGCGTATATGCTTGCCTCCACCAGAGTAGGCACACAAAGCAAACCGGAGACCATCTGTCCCGCATTCTGGAATGCCCTTTGGAAAATCTTTCTTTTGTCCAGCAATAGCTTTCGCGATTTCTTTGTCGTCCAGGTTGCCTTCGTACAACTTTTGATGGAGGTCTTGAAGTGATAGCCCGTGGATGACATCCAGAGGATCGATAACGTTACCCAAACTTTTACTCATTTTACGGCCATGAGCATCGCGGATCATTGCATGGCAAAGGACCTCGCCAAACGGAACCTTGCCCGTGAGATATATACCAAGGAACACCATGCGAGCAACCCAAAAGAACAGAATGTCCCAGCCTGTCTCCAACAAACTCGCAGGGTAATAGTGCTCCAAATCGGAAGTCTGCAACGAATTGGACTCGATACGTAGGGACTCAAAGAAAACTTACTTTTTCGGGCCAGCCCATGATGGAGAATGGCCACAAGCCAGAGGAAAACCACGTATCGAGCACGTCTTCGTCTTGTCCGAGGGTGAAGTTCCTACCTGCAGCCAAGGCCTTTGCACGCTCAGTGGCTTCTTCGAGCGTCCGGCCCACGACCCAGTTCTTGCCATCAATGCTCTGACAACAGAATCAATAACCATCTTGTAACTGACGCCCGTCTGACACGCACGTCATTCTCCTCGCCCTCTATACGAACGAAATATGCAGGACAACGATGTCCCCACCACAGTTGACGGGAAATACACCAGTCTTGGATGTTGTCTAACCATCTATACCAGTCTGCTTCTGATTGAGCGGGTGCGATCTTAAGCTCTCCTGCCCGGCTTCGCTACAGCGAGGATATCGCACAGTCGATAGATGCCACTAATTGGTACGAGGTTCCACTGTACCTTGATTGCCTCCTCTGCCAAAGGTTTGCATTTCACCCACCACTGGGGCTTCAGGAGAGGTTCTATGATATCACCAGATTTACTATACGAATATTAACGCGCACGCATGCGCCCAAGTCAAGGTGACACGCACCTGCAGATGGGTATTTGCATTGGGTTATCCCTTGTCTCAACGAACAATCCAGCCTCTGTGAGTGCCTTGATGACTTCTTTCCTGGCGTGAAACCGTTTCATGCCCTGTCAGCATGCATGCGTTAGCTTCGTTTCCTCGAGACAACTTATTGGACTTGCGTTGAACCGATCTCCGGTATTGGCATTTAGCGTCCCGTCATCGTTGAAAATATTGATGAACTCCAGGTTGTGGCGCTTTCCGACTTCGTAATCATTGGGATCGTGCGCTGGCGTGATCTTCACTGCACCCGTTCCGAAGTCTCTGTCGACAATCTCATCGGTCACAATGGGTAGCCGCCTGTCGACGAAAGGGTGCTTTGCAAATTTCCCGTGTAGGTGCTGGACACGTTTAGGCTTGGCATATGCCACCGAGGGGATGATGACACACCTTATAACGATCGTCTTCAGGATGCACAGCAATAGCTGAATCACCCAGCATCGTCTCTGGACGCGTGGTTGCGACGATAATTTTCTCGTCTTGGAGTGTATGAGTGAGGAAGAAATTCTGGTACTCAACGACGGCGTACCGGAGCCCTCGATGGGGTACGCAAATGATGTGATGACGCCAAACTCGAATTTTTCTTTTGGATCATAACCAGGGACGCTGAGCAGAGTTTTCCCCTCTAACTGTTTTTGATCCACCTAGATAATGTCAGTCGACGAAACATAATTACCGACGCGGATAACGCACCTCCAAGTTCGAAAGAGTCGTATTCAGCCTCACACACCAGTTCACCAAACGATTGTCACGGTACAATATCCCGCCCTCGTGCAACCGACAGAAGTTCTCGATGACAGCTTTTGAGAGTGACTGAAATGCAGGTAAGTCGAGTGATTGCAACAGTATCGACCACATACGGGGTTCATTGTGAACGCAACACGGTCCCAATCGAAACTTCCTCCGAGTCGACGCAATTGATTCGTGATGCGTGATTGGTAGCTGCATGGTATGAGATATGAATCGGTGATCACGGAATAAAGCACGAACTCGTTCTTCCAGTCCATAACTTTGTCCAAGAAAGCTTCCCGACCGAGATCACGGCGCGTCTTACCCTCTTGCTTGAAGAGGCGGCGCTCTACGACAGACTGAGTCGAGATACCTGCGTGATCGAATCCGGGAACGAAGAGGGTTGTCTTCCCCAACATGCGGTTCCTGAAATCTGGCCGTCGAAGAACGCATGGGACGACAAGGTAGGACTGACCAGCGTATCAGCCCGTCCTGGATGGCTACTGTGAGCGCATGACCGATGTGGAGACTACCTGTGACGTTTGGAGGAGGAAATGGGACGACGAAGGCACCCTCCGATTTCACGGAGCCGTCTGGGGCCGTTTGCGGTTTGAAGAAGCCTTGGGCCTCCCACCAGTCGTACCAAGCAGCCTCCACAGCCTGCGGGTTATATCCGGCTGGCATTGGCTGGGACATGTCTATGTACACGAGCGCGTCAGAGACGACAAGGGAGCGATGGTGAATGGGGTGCCTTTTTTCTCGCCCTTCGGGGTCGTGTTCACGAACGCGGGCTCCTCCGTCTTCTTTTCCTTGCCTGCCTTGGTCTTTTTCTCGCCCGCGGGTGTGGATGCAGCCTGCTTTACTTGCTTCGCGGCGAGCTTTGCCTCCTTTTCGAGTCTCTTTGCCTCTTTCTTGACTGGCATTGCGTCAGACGCACGACGCGGATAGGAACATGCAGACTTGCCTGAGCTCTTGGACGGTGCCCCGTCGCCGTTCTGGATTTCTGTAGACATGTTAGCGATGAGTCGTCTATGGACGGGTAGATATCGGACAAGGAGGCGATATCGATGGCCGCACACTTTTAGTAACATCGCACTCCGGTTATGTACCGCCTTTGTAGCCATGTTCTTCCTGCTCTCCCTCCTCGCCCTCGTCCACGCCCAGCAAGTCCTCCAGCTCAATTCGCTCAGCTCGTTCTCCGCGTCGACGTCGCTGCTCGGTCTCCCTGCATCGTCGCACTTGACCGTATCAGTCGCCCTATGTGCCTCCGAAGCCTCATCCGCCCGCTTTTTCCTCTCAAATAGCAACTCGGGCGTCGTCCCAGGACCAAACGGTGGTTCTGGCGTCTCCGAGATCAAACTCGCCAATGGCAACGGCCAGTGGTCCGGCTCAGCACCAAACGGTGGATTACTCTCCATCCAGAATCTCACCCAGGGATCCTTCCAGGTGTCTGTGTCAGACAATGGTGTGTCTGAATATCGTCCCGGGAATACTCTTGCTGATTGATCCTAGACACGACGCACCAGGTCCTCGATCTACTTCCCTTGCTAGGAGACACCACCTCCAAACAAGCTATTCTCTTTTCACACCCCTTCCTCCCTGTGCCGATTCAGCAACCCAGCTTCCCAAACTATACACTTCCTCCGGCCAATCTCTCTCTTCCGGATATCCCATCCTCCATTCCCAACTTTACGCTCGTCCTAGCACCAACCTCTTCCCAGCTCTCGTCACTTCCGCAGACCGCGTGTGCTCTGCTAAACACTTCATTGACTGTCTCGACAGTCAGTAATGAGCCATGGCTGCGCGGCACTGAAGGCTGGAGATCGCAATGGCTCGTCGATGGCCTCTCACCAAGCACAAACTACACTGCCTATGTCATCCAAGACTCGACCAAGGTCAGCGGTCCCATCTACTTTGCGACGAAATCTGGCAAGTACCTCCTTCCCATGTCGTCCGCTCTTTCCTAACGATGTCGTTCATTAGCAAGCTTCCCGTGCCCACTCGTGCACTCTCTCCCTTTCTGCCCCTCGACCGCATATGCTGTACCACTTCCGCAATTATCGTCTGATGCATTCGGCTACAACGCCACCACTCTCCCAGATAATATCACATCGCCTCTCATCCAATACATGACTAATTTCACCACCATGCTCACCACGTTTGCCTGCGGACGTGATCTCTACTCCCCTCTCCAAACATGCGCGGACTGTCAAAGCCAATACCGCAACTGGCTCTGCAGCATCTCGTTTCCTCGCTGTTCAGAAACTGCACCGGGCGATAACAGCGTCAGTTCACCGTCCCAAAGGAGCACCGCCCAGGTCCCACTCTCGGCGCTCCAGCCACAGCCGAGCGGCTCTCCATCCAGAAATCCAAACTTTCCGAACGCGACGTACGATTATTCGGCCTTGCTGCCATGTCTCGAGACGTGCAATGCCGTCGACCGCGCGTGTCCATACTTTCTTGGCATCAAATGTCCCACGACCAAGTTTAACGCAGCGATGAGCTATGGCGTTGGGTTCATCGACAGTGGTGATGAAGGCGAGATAGGCAACGGTGCCACCGGCGCAGCGCAGGACAGATGGGGAAACGTGTGGTGCAACGGGAACTAGTACACGGCTTGGTTTACATAAAACAGTCAATTCTGATTCGTGTCCGCTCTTGGCAAGCTACGGTGCGCTTTCTCCATGGTCGATACGTGTTTCCATCACACAGTCAACGAAACTAGACCATTCTGCGTCTGAGGAGACGTGAAACTTGGGTTGTAGTTAAAAGGGTTCGTATGGCTACACAGCCCTAACTCCTTGCAGGCAGTGCTACGACTTGTCTCACGACGTCGACAACCACTCAGTGATTCGAGGCGTAGACGCAGGCATACACATCTCGCACATCGTACAACAAGCCGGTCGCGATATTCGACGTCGACGGCGCATGGCAATCCACTAGCTCGAGTAGCCACACTGGTCGGGTTGGCTAACGAATCCTCCCATCAAACACGAGCGTGAGCAATAGACAACCAAGGACGGAAAAAACGTCGACGTACGAATCGCATCTCAGGAAGGATCTGGGCATCCCCACACCAGACCGCCGCGCTCAGCCGCTAAGCCAAAAGGCAGAAATACTGAATGTGGACCATTCGGTATCACGGACGGTGGGGATCTAAGTAACCTAGAGTGGTTGACCCCTTATACCTGTGGGCGGCCAACGAACATCCCTAGCGCGTCATCCAAAAGTTCTTCGTTCGTCCAAGAAATCTCTCATGGTATTGGCGCATAGTCTTGCATGTCGAGAAATCCGCGCCATTGTCTGTTTGTCTCCGGATGGATTAACGCCGTCCGCGCTCCGCACAGCGGTGCAGCTGCCCTGTCCGAAACGGCCGCGCTCAGCACCTCTTCTTGCACTTTTTACATGCACACGGTTGTGATCGCCAAAAAGCCACGCACTATCACTACCAAAAGGGCATTGGGCAGGAATGAGTCGATAAGCAGCCAGAATTTGCTCCTCGAACCCGTGCTTCTGAGCAATTAATGTAAACAGCTTCGACAACATTATATAGGGCTCGAAGACTTGACCCGTTAGCACTGCCACCTCCAAGTCGGCGAGTGGTGTTTGAATAAGTTATTTTTTGAAAAGCCTTATTTGGGGATAGCATGTCGGTTGCAACCGGAACCATGTGATTGGCTCTTGTCCACTCATCCTCATCGAGAATATGGCCTCTTCATTTTTACTACGCTCAACATTGCCCAGAACATTCGCTTCCACGACAGGTCGCAGTGCGCTGAGGTCCGCGTTCCAGGGTATGTCTCTCGCAACTTCACACAAGGAGGTACAGCTCAGCTTGGTCACAGCGAGACGCGCCGACAGCTCGCTGACAGCGATCAGCAAGGGCACCGTCAACGATCCAACAACGTTCCCTCCTCCCTCAAAGACCCATGGTTCCTATCACTGGGCATTCGAGCGTCTCCTGTGCGCAGCGCTGGTACCCATGACCGCCACAGCGTTCGTCACCTCTGGGACGGCTTACCCCGTCCTCGACGGCCTTTTGGGCATCTCGCTCGTGATGCACAGTCACATCGGGGTATGGGACTCATCCATATCCACCTTTCCGTCGATGACCCATTCCAACGTTCTAGTTCGACGCCATACTTGTCGACTATCTTCACAAGCGCAAGTTCCCCGTCCTCGGTCCTCTGATGACCTGGACGCTCAGGGCGACGACCGTCGGCGTTTTGGTCGGCGTGTACCAATTCAACACGAACGACATTGGTCAGTTCACTTTACCGTTGGTTGTCTCCCGCGAGCTGTTGGGACTGAGTCCATATGTTAGGCTTGACAGAGTTGATCACCAGGGTTTGGACTGCGTAGGGCTGGACTGTGTAGCACTCGGTAGCTGTCGCGCCTGGATGTAGCAGCCGAGAATCCAAGTGCGTCGTCTCGTGCCTTGCGATCCCAAACGCCGTGCGTTATTGTCACAAACGACCCTCGTCGTGCTCGTTTCGCGTGTTATCGCAAAAAGGCAATAGAGACTTGAGCGCACGTGGGGGTCATTCCAGGGCCTCTACCCACGAGGCACCAGACGGAAGCCAACTTTCGCGACCCGAGTCTTTGGTCCATGCGTCGAACTTTCACCATCGCCGCCGGGCGTAAATTTACGGAGTACAGGTTCCTTTTCCCCCGTGATGAGTCTCTCTGGCGAAGCGCTTTCGCCTCCGAACGTTGCAACAAAAGATCTCGCGCGCAACTTGTGTCACGAGTCCGAACTTAGTGCGGCAGGCAAGAGTGTCAGTCAATATGATCCCCCGCGAGATGCAGCATAGCTATTTCGCTCTCGACGCATCATAGCTTGGTCCTGTCCCTCTGGATCCGAGCCCTTACTTGGGACATGCTCTTGTCATCGTCCGACGGTCGGGGTTCCTCCCCCTCCCCGAAGTCTGGGATAGTGTACACCGCAGCCCATGCCATCATGTACCTCGTCCATGCCATTCCTCAGGCCTCAAGCCTCCAGCCTCAAGCCTCCAGCCTCAAGCCTCAAGCCTCGTCTACAGACTCGACGAAATGCAATGTCGTTAGAACGAACAATAGGATGATTGATCTCGGATCTCAATTCGCTCTCACTAATGGCAGCACAACGTTCTTCGCCAAGCAAGTCGAGAAGGCCAGAGGAAGGAGCCGAATTATAGGCGTCACCGGTAGTCTATGATGTGTGATCCTCGACTCTTGGATAGGCCGCGGTGGCAAAAACACCACACATGTTCTGTTACCGGGTCCTCCGCGTGGACCGCTGACTGATCTACCCGAGCTACTGGTTCGACGTTCTTCCATGTCTAGGCAACCGCTGATAGACGCCCTACGCATCTATTTTATATCCCCGGCCCTGTCTACCGCATATTATTGTCCACCGGGAGGTCTATCAAAGTTACCCCTCTAAGGCACCAGGCGCAACGTCTACTCCGAACGTACTTTTGGCAAACCCTCTCATGGTCCTCTCTAACTCGTCTTCGAACCCCATGCTTGGCTTGCCCAACGCCCGCCGAATCCACTGACGCGCCTTGCTCATCCAGAATGTCAGGTCGAGGGACAGCATGACGCCCCGAAAGACGAGATAACGCCAGTACTCCATTGCACGTTCTGTCCATGTGAGATTCGTAGAGCTCGTTAGAGATGCGGAAGCCCAATATCCAGTGATGTTGATACGGTTGACGGGCGACCCGAGTGCTTGGTTGTTGCCTACGATAGCGGGAACTAAAGCAAACACGAACGAGAGAGGAAGCTATCGATACCCACCTTGGACGATCCTGGTCCGGTGCCATGTCAATGAGCGTGTCGTACACCGTGGGCGTCGTATCGAGTACGCACCTCATGTTCCTCCCGAGGAATATCAACTCTTTGGGCATCTTGTCGGTGTCCAGCAAGAATCGCTTCATCTTGGCCTTGAGTCGCACGCTCTGCTCGTACTGATTCAGCTCCTCAACAGGTCCATCCCCATGCCCGTTCCCGCTCCCCGGCGTGCTCTTCTTGCCGTACCTTACCGGTCGCATCAACGTGGCGCTCGCAAACAAGTCCGGGGTGCCGATGCCCCACAACGTCGCCACACGTTCGATCGCATCCCAGTCCGCAGCCAATAAGCCCCTCCACAACATCGCGTACTCCCTCCTAAAGGACTCCTTGACACGCACATACAGTCCATGATCGAGCAGCACCAGCTGCGGGTGCTTGGGGTTGGAAGGATGGGGTCGGATGATGATGTTGCCAGGGTGTGGATCGCAATGTACCCATCCCCAGCTGAATATTTGCGCACTGAACAGCTCCACCATGGTTTGCATGATCGACTTGACGCCGCCTTTCAAGCGAACGCCTTCTAATGAAGGGTGAATTCTGGCGCTGGAAGTCGACGCGTCCTGGTTTTTTCCCTCTCCCATCAGCCTTTGAATTGCCGCACGGTCGCTCAGCCGCACTCCGTCGATCCATTCGGCAGTGAGCACCCTGCTCGTTGAGTACTCAGGATACACCTTTGGGATGTGTACCTTGCCGGCAAGACGGGGTTCCGCGGCGATAAACTGGGCGGTGACGCGCGCATTTTGTGCTTCTTGCACAAAGTCCAGTTCCTGCCTCAGATGGCTGTTGATGAAATCTGGACACGTTGTGTGAGCGACTCGAAATGCTCTTTCGCCTGTACTCGGAAGCAATGAAAAGGGGGCGGAGCGAAACGGAACCCACCCACAGCAAAATAGACGGGCAAATCGAAAAACCAGTTCTCGAACACCCACATCACCACACGGAATGCACCGAGATCCCATTCGATCTGTTTCGTCACGTCGGGTTTTTGGATCTTGACTGCGACCCACTCGCCGGTTTTGAGTTGAGCACGGTGAACTTGGGCGACGCTTGCGCTTGCGACTGCGTCCTGTTCGAATAAGTCAAAGATGCCGTCTGGACCTGCGGGAGGGCGACCGAATTCAGATCGGAATACGGAGAGGATGTCGGGATAAGGTATTTGAGGAGCGTCATCGAACAGACGAGCGAATTTGTCTTGTATTGGGCGTGGCAGAAAGGGAGAATTGGCACCGATTGCCTGGCCTGGAAGAAAGGAGAGCCCGGGTGAGCGTATCATCAAAGAGACTCGGACTCGGTCGAGATGCGCACCTATCTTGATGTAAAGGCCGCCATTGGAAGTGAATAGACTGTACATCCTGTCCGCTACGCGTGCGTGAAGTTGCGGTATTTGGTCCGCCTTTTCGGGCTGAAAGTTGAGTTTGTAGTCCAAGGATATCATGGCACACTAAACGAAGATCAGCGTCATGAGCGTGTACTGGTGGGGTTAATCGTACCGTCCAAAGAGTGCGGAAGTTGCGTCCCACCGCAGAAGCGTTGAATTTCCAGTCAAGGCACCAGAGTGCGCCGAGTGAAGCTGTCGCGTAGACAGACCGTCTGCCAAGTTTGCGCCATCGCGGGGTCGACCACCTTGGAGGGAGCATGACGTGAGTTCCGGCCACCCCGACGGTGAACACACGCTGTAGTGTTTACATAACCTAATTATGACTAATACCCCTCTCACCCCGTACTTAAACCCAGGGGTGAGTTCGCTTTGAGTCGCCCGCTCTCGAATGGTACCAACGCCTTTACGGTCAGCTCGCCTCATCGTTACCCTTTTACCGCTGCTGTCCCAACATGTGCCCAACGTTGCCCGTACCATTCGTGCCGCAAATGACGATCCCACCTCCCCGCACTCCTACCCGAGACGCGCTACGTCAGACGCCGGCAATCCCAAGTTCATCATCTTCGCGTGTCTCATTCCCGTCCTTGTTTTGTTGTCCGGCGTCTTCGCCGGCCTGACATTAGGCTATATGAGCTTGGATGAGACCCAGCTCAACGTACTAAGCATCAGCGGTACTCCGTCAGTCTCTTCCCTGTCTCCTCCCCCACACCACCACTCACTCCTTCATCCCATAGTCAGCAGAAACGTTATGCTGCAAAGATCAAGCCCATCCGCAAGAATGGCCACCTCCTCTTGGTGACTCTCTTGCTCGCCAACATGATCGTCAACGAGACGCTCCCCATCATCTCAGACCCCGTTCTGGGCGGAAGCGTTCAGAGTGTCGTCGTTAGCACCGTCTTGATTGTCATGTAGTCATCGTCTCTTCTACCTCATCCTCGCTGCTGATCCCGACCCCTTCGACAGCTTCTCAGAAATTATTCCGCAGTCTCTTTGTACCCGTCATGGTCTTTACTTGGGTGCGAAAATGGCCGGCTTCACCCGCGTTCTGATATACCTCTTGGTCCGTATGACCTTGTGTATTTGCAAGCCTGCTCACAGCCGAGGCGTAATAGGGGGTGGTTGCATGGCCCGTAGCAAAGCTGCTCGAATTCGTTCTTGGTCCGCATCACGGTATCATATACCGGAGGGCGGGTTGGTTCTATTGCGCTCCTTTTTCATCATCCCGTTTTGATTTTCTCACCACAGAGCTCAAAGAATTGATTGCGTTGCATTCGTCCATGTCTCCGCACGGTGGTGACTTGAAGTCGGACACTGTAACCATCATCGGTGCTACTCTTGATCTGCAAGAAAAAGTCGTGAAACAGGTGACGCATCCGTTTGTTTCCCCCTCCGATCACATTCTGAGCTGCGGTATGAACAGGCCATGACTCCTATCGACCTTGTCTTCATGCTTTCCATCGAATCCAACCTCGACTATGACACGATGAAGAAAATTTGCTTGACCGGTCACAGTCGCGTGCCTGTTTACGAAGAGGTAGAAGTCCCTGTAGACTCGTCTGGTCGCATGGAAAAGGTCAAGAAAATCACTGGCATCCTCCTCGTCAAAAATGTAGGTTGCCCCCTTCCGAACGTCGACGTCCCTCTCACGTGAATACCAGTGCGTAATGCTCGACCCCAAAGGTAGTGGGGTTCTTCCATCTCTACACATGTTTCTGATTCAGAGAACTGCTCAGATGCAGTCCCGCTGCGCAAGATACCCCTAAACAAGGTTCCTTTCGTTCCAAATAATGAACCTCTCCTCGGTATCTTGGATAAATTCCAAGAGGGCCGTTCCCACATTGCCATCGTCTCCCGTTTCAGCGTCGAGAAAGCAGCCTCCGTCAAGAAGGTTGCGAAGCGTACCCTCACTCAGCGCCTGCGTCAGAGCGTCGGCATCAATGACTCCAGTGACTCCAGTGAATCTAGTGATGAAGAGGAATCTAATTCTAAGCGCAAGGTGGCAACGAAAGACTTCAAGGAGCTGCCCGAAGGTGTCTCGTGGGTTAATGGCTCCGAAAAGAACACCTCAATCCAAGGTGATGATTTTACAGAGCTTGACCATGCAGAAAAGGAAGCCAAAGGAACACCTGTCATCGTCAAGAAGACTGCCAGGTCTAGGCGCCAGCGCCTGCGTCGAGAGGTGGATCCTGAGGCAAGCCTGGCAGAAGAAGGGGAAACAGGTGGTATCCCCAAGGATAAGCAGAGGATAAGGTTACCCAAACCTGGGACTGGGTTGGAACAAAACATGCCCGCTGACGCCCTTCTAACCAAGAAAGATGCCAAGGATTTTCTGCAGGGTATCGATCCCGCGATTATGCCATTGGGTATCATTACTCTCGAGGATGTTCTCGAAGGTTCGAGTGCGACTTCTTTGCTTGCGCTTACAATCTCTGACATCAAGCTTTTAGAGTTGATCGGTGAAGAAATATACGATGAATTTGATTTCGAAGCTGCTAATGGGACCATATCATCTTTCGTTCCATCTGAGCATGCTAACGCTAAGAAGTCACTCGAAACTGAAATGTCCCCCGGTGTCGCGCCTCAGACTAACGATATTTTTGCTACAAGCAGTCCCGTTCTCCTCTCACTCAACACCCGTGGTCTTGGCTTCCTACGTTCCACGAGCGCTCCTCCGAGCCCGTGCAACCGCAGCAGACCCTCATCCATATTTTCTATGCCTACGCGGGCAGCACAACCAAACGTGTCTGAAGGATCCGGCACTAACAAGCCGACTGTGGCCACCGTGGAGAGTCCTGAAGTAGCCAAAGCAGTCGCATCTGACAAACCCAAAGTCATAGGAGATATCACCAAAGAACCCAATACCGCCGTGACATCCGAAGACGTTGCTGATTCTAGTATGCCTCGATCTGTGCCGTCGAAGAAGCGCTCCGTTAGCAGTTCCGATGCCCTTTCTCCATTTACCAATACCATGAGTCCCGCTCCGTCGCGTTCCTCTTCCGGAGCTCCGCTTCTTGAAGCTGTCTTATTGGAGAGGAAGCGTCGTTTGGCTGCTACAATTAGAGATGCTGGCTCTTCAACCATGCCTGTTTCGGGCACGGGCGAGAACTGTGACGCGAGAGGACCTACGTTCCGAGCTCCGACCACGACTCCCAAAGGCACAAGCAAATTCAAGAGCAGTCTCATTGGAAGCGGCGAACAGACCCGGGCTGTCATAGCGGAGAAGGTCAGACGAGATATCAAGGCTCGGGAAGGGGATATTCGTATACCCGAAGAGATGGACAAGACCGCTCCTGACAAGAAGGAGGATGACTCTGGTTACTTATAACATTAGCTACTGAAGCTATGGCTGCTAACTCTTGCAGATCCCAGGTTCTGAATTGTTTCTCAACAACAATACCTATGATGACTCCTTTGTTTTGACTCTGCTTTGCGCTTTTCACGTATGCCTATCCTCGATCCTGTTTCAATCTTTGTATGTTGTTTGTGGCAGCATTGTGCTGCACTATACCTTGTCTAGTTCTCGTCGGTGTTGTGCAAGCTATCGAATGCAGTGCTTCAAACGGCGCGTTTAAGTTTCGAACGACGCAGCCTCAGACCAGCGAGTCCGATATCTGGCCCAACATCGTTCATACTATGCATAATAACCCGTGCTGCGTAGCGCGTCGTGCAGCTTTCCTTCCACGCCAGCACCCCTTCTCACACTCTCCTTCATCTCTATCCCCACGCCTCTCAGACCGTCCAAGACCGCGCGGTACAGCGTCTCCTCCGTGGGGCCCTGAACGCCCCTCCCGACGACCCGGCCATCCAAGATGGCCAGCGTCGCAAACGCCACCGGGAGGCCGACACACCGGGACATGGCCGACGCGCGCGGGGTACCGTACGACACCAGCGACGACGTGTACACCTCCGTCTCGGCGTCCGCCGCCGCCGCCGACGCAGGGCGCGCCACGATCTCGTGCGCGAGCACGACGAGGTCCCGTTCGCCTGGGGCGTACCGGAGCTTGTGTGCGAGCACGGCGGTGAGGAGCTCGATCGGCGCGACAGGCTGGGCAGGCAGCGCCGGCATCCCCCCGTCCCCGCCACCACTGCTCCCGCCGCTCGAGGCAGCAGCGCGGGGTGCGAGGCCGAACCACTGCAGCGCTTCTAGCGCACGCTCGCGGTGCGCCCGGTCGGGCACCACGTGTGCGAGGGCAGAGGCGAGCGCGCGGGGCGTCCCAGCGGCCGCTGCGGGGAGGGCTTCGCCCGTCTTGTTGCCCAGCGCGAGGCGTGCGAGGTCGGACCAGGACTGGAGCAAGACGCGGGACGACGGCGCCGCGTCCAGGAGCCCCATAGATTTGAACGCGTGCATGAGGTCCGCGAACCCGGGGTATCTGACCACGCATGGGCCGTCAGAGCAACGCACGGGTGCATGTTAGACAAGGGGGCTGGACGGCGTTACCTCAGTGTGCCTCGCAGGACCGTTCGCAAGCTGTCGAGTTCCCCAAGTCCGTACGTGTCCACATACGGGAGACTATCTCTGTTGGCGATCCCTTCCAGCTTGAATTCGCTCGAGATAGGAACGTCGGGGAAGTGGTGTTTCAAAATGTTCTCTCCGGGGATCTCCATGACCTAGCACGCCTCCAGTCTGAACCTGTGATGACGACGGTGGGTCATACGCCCGTACCTTTCCATTGAGCTTGAACTTGGCACCGCTGAGTGCCGCATTGAGCACCCCTCTTGGGCTCCAGCTGAATTTGTATCCCAGTGGGACGTCGGATGCCTCTGGAGCGGGAAGGCCACCACAGAACGAGGTAAACGATACGACTCGCTTCTTCTCTCTCTCTATCTGCCTGAGCAGCGAGAGCGCAGAACAATGATCGATACCGGGATCCAAACCGATCTCGTTCAACAACACCACATTGGCGGATTCCGCCCTGAAAAGGTGGCACTTCAAAGGACGCAGATGGGAAAGACGTTGGAAAAACGTACTGGCCATGCATGGCGCGCATAGCTGGCGATATGTACGACGCCGTGACCATGTGCTTGCCGTGCTGGATACATAGTTCGGCGATGGATGGATGAAGCGGTGCCGGTAGAAGGCTATTCCGTGCGACACCGTCACCAAGGCGCTTCGATTCATAACATCGGATTTGACCTACCTAATGACGACGTCGGAATCGCCAATGAGCCGCGACACCTTGTCTCGGTCCTCAACGCCCAGCACGCATGCACTGGCATTAGGGAGACCCCTGACCAAGCCTTCAGCTTCTGGTCGTGAGTTGCTGGCTGGCAGGCGTACATATCGAGGCAACGCATAGTGGATCACATAATGCAATGAGTCCCACGACGGTAGAATACAGATACAGAAGCACTACTGACCGACGACCAACTCGATGTCCGAACGCTTGCCTAGTTCCTCCACTGCAGGTCCAGCAACCATCCCGCTCCCGAGCATGAGGACTTTCTTTTTCCTCAGGATTCCCTCCGGCTTTGCGACAGAACGTCGCCACTTGCCAAGGGGAGCCTCCAGCCAGGTGTGGGCCCCCTGGAGTTGACCATCTTTGGCGACGGTGGCCAATTTCAGAGCTTCAGAATATTCCTGTTCTGCAGGTTGACCCTGGTACTCTTGGATGACAACTTTCAAGTAAGGCATCAACACCCGGGAGAAATGTGTAGATGCGTCCAAGGGCAAACTGGCAGGGAGGATATCCACAGACATTATTTGCACACTTGGGAGATGAGCCGGAAGCGATGGGGGACGGTACTTGAAGAATGGTTCCGAGATCGTGGACGCACGCGACATGAACTCGAGGCCACCCTGAAGAAGACCGACGATATTAGCCAGCAGCTCATGAATATGTGAGAAACCACTCACTTCAAGATCACAAGTGATGTCACCGACGGTACCGAACCTCGCACGGCCGACCTCTGCGGCACGGGTGAGTGCTGTCGTCAATGCGTCGTTCGTCATGAGACGAGGGAACCCTGGGAGCCAGCCGACTCCATTAAGGAAGAGAGTAAGATATGGGGCTACCTAGTAAGCAAGTTCAAGTCAAATCAACGAAGGAAAGGAGGGACATTTATATACTCTGGTGGCAAAATCAGACTTGTAGACAGAGGGGTTTTCATAATAATGTGCTCTGTCGTACTGGCCGCCGTCGGTTCGAGAGAGATATTCAGCGGGAGAGGCGTGGACTAGGTATATCTGAGTGATTCATTAAGCTCAATCCCTTCATGTTTACAGATGAAGGTTGAGTACCTTATGCATGTCGGTATCTGGAAGTTGACTATCAGGGAAACATCCAATGACAGCTTATAACGGAGGCGTACCTGGGTCGCTAACGAGAGTAGGGAGATCTTCCACTCTAACTTTCACGATTGGCAACTCGCCCAAGATAGAGAGCACACCTTGTGAAACATTACCATTCCTAGAGAACGACTTTAATGACTCGAGAACCATGGTGACCCACTTACCCTGTCAAACCAATGACAAATGGTCCAAGAGACTTGGGAGTCCCATCCTTGGCGATCTCCTCACCAATGGTCTTCAAAGCCACTCGTAACGATGGTAAGGCGATGTGGGTTTGAGGTCGGGGAGTGTGCTAGGGTTCAGAGACCAATAAACCGTTTCAGAGTCAAGGACATTAATGTGCTCACAAGAAACGGCGAGGCAACCCCGAGCTCGAGATGAGCGTGGGCTAGTGCGGAAAGGGACTCGAGCGCTCCAGCAACTAGGTAACATGAAATTGGCGCCAAGAGGAGAGCGAGATGTTAATAAAGCTCCCACCTCCAGCAAACCATCCAAAAGCAACTGTCCTCTTCCCATCCGGTCCCGTGAGAAGCTCATAGTCTATTAGCCTAGACGGAAGATCGCGCCGGGGATCCTGACTCAAGAAACGGGATAGCAATCCCATGTTATAAGGCTGTCCTTTGGTGGTATGAGAGAACATAAGGTGAGTGCGAGGCACTGGGGAAGGCGAGCTTGCAGTGCGCGATGGTGAGACCGAGGAGGTTATCAGCTCATCAAGGGGTGGTTCCTTGATGCCAAGGACAATATGTGCGGGGTCGAGACTGGGATGAACCCGTGCACCAGCCTGTAACGAAATGCGTCGGCTCAATGTGAAGCGCCCAAAGTCTGATTCCCCGCCTTCAGCTGGTATGTCACGGACCTTTACGAATTGGTGAACCGGAAAGACTCTCCTGTCGCAGTCCTGAACGAGGACGTCCACATTCTGTTCGTGGACCAATGACTCGACAGCGTCAGGTGTCAATGGACACCTCCGTTCCCAGATCCTAGTCGGGTCTTCGCGACGAATGCCGATAGTAAGCTTGGAGGATGAACTGGAGACGGTGGCGAACGAGGCCCGTCGTACGTGCACGGCGCGCTTCAACATCAGGCTTATCGTCTCCTGGAACCTTGGAAAGCAGCCACGGGGCAGCAGAGGACCCGAGGTCACTCCGGTTCGTTTATATACCCACCCAGCCGTGATCCGCCCGAAGCGGCGCGTCATCACGACACCAGTCCGCCAAAGTACGGTGACCAAGTTGCCGCCATCCTGAATACTAAACATCAACTCGCCAGTGCATTCACAGGAAAGGACATACAGCTGGACTGTCAAGCTAGTACACAAAGGAAAAAGGTCAAGTCAAAAAGCCAAATTGATGCGCGTCAGTGATCGTAAGATGTGCCAGTCTAAAAATATACGCCGAAGGGGAGTCGAACCCCTGCCGCTTGCTTGGAAGGCAAGCATGATAACCGCTTCACCATCGGCGTGTGTCTTCTTGTGTGACTTCCCTGTCTCCTCATTTAGGTTCATCCCTCTCTCTCCCTATCAGCTTCGATACTGATTCCACTGGTTGAAACTGTAGTCCTCCCGCGATGACAGCCATCGTAGATTTGAACGAGAAATACCCAGGCATGTCCTTACATCGCACCCTTCGGCGTCCCCTTGCCTATACTCACCAGTGACCATTTGGCATCTGTAAATTAGCCCGAGATCATGCCATCAGGACTTTCAACACCCTACTAGCCTCCTCGTCTGTGGAAGACAAAACCAAGGTACTACCTTCTGTAGTCGGCATGTGATGCTGATAACTGACTACCGCTGGACATCCCAACATGGCTCACTGCAAAGCCCCATGCGATCCTGCTGGCGGGCGGCACCACCCCCTACCGGAATGATACAGACCGTGAACTTTCTTTCCGTCAAGAATCCAACTTTTTCTATCTCACTGGTTGCAGTGTCCCCGGATCATATTTTCTGGCACTGCACGAGCCTACACCCTCTCAGGGCCAGGAATACACGTTGAAGACGACTTTGTACATCGTTGAGCCTACGGTGGCTGATCTGCTGTGGTCCCCCGCTCCCCCCACCCTGGAGGAGGCACGCAATACATATGTAGTGGACAAGGTCGAGCATCCACCTTTTCTCACACGCGACATCTTGCGACTCCCGCAAGGGACGATCATCCATCTCCTTCCCGAGACGGATCTGTTCCCCAACGCCGCGACAAGTACAGTGGGCGGTCTCAAAGCAGTCCTGCAATCAGCCCCCACAAGGACGAGCGAATTTCTTCTGCCTGCGCTTCACAAGACGCGACTTATCAAGGACCAGTACGAAATTGCCATGATCCGCAAAGCGAATGACATCAGCTCCCGCGCGCATGAAGTCATCATGCGTGTACTTGGATTGGCCGTTGCAGGCAAGATCAAGAAACGATATTCGCATACACCGAGTCTACCTGGAGATTGGCTGATTGAGAAAGAAGCCGAAGGAGAGGCAATATTCGTAGCCTCGTGCAGGCGAGAAGGGTCAGCTATCTCGGTGTACTCCGTCATCTTCGAGACGAATCTCACGCCCAAAATCAGTGCTTTACACCAGGCTTATCTGCCTATTGTAGCAGCATCGACAAGGGCATCGACATTACACTATTGTTGCAACGATCGTGACTTTGCGTGGGGTCCATTAAACCATAGAGACACAGCTAATGCGGGGAGTTTCTCGCATGCACACCCTCATGACAACGGCAACGAAACAGAATTGTCGCCGCAGGTGTTGTTAATCGATGCTGGGTGTGAGTGGGATTGTTATAGCTCGGACAGTACGTGTTTGTCATACGAAATCTTCCTTGAATTGGACCTCATAGCGGATCTGGTCTCCCTGGCTTCCTCGATATTATTACTACTTGGCCAAAAACTTGATGACTTCGACTACAGTCACTCGCACAATGCCAATTGGCAATGGCGGGAAGTTTACAGAAGAAGCCAAGAATGTGTACGACCTTGTGTTGAGGATGCAATCCGTACGTCTTTGCGTTTGTGCTTTTCGGGGCCGTTTATACCGCGATAATCTTTGGTTTGTACAGGAGTCGTTCAAGATTGCTGCTCCTGGAACGCATTGGGACGATGTACAGTTATTATGCCACCGCGTGCTCGTGGATGGC
>JBBPKC010000428.1:8983-19530 GCA_038089055.1 Tylopilus aff. balloui
AGTCGTTGGCACCGTCTGCGCGGTCGGCTTTCTCGGGCTTAAAAACAACTCCGAATGCGTTTGGCACGGCTTCCTTTGGCACACAGAGCGCCTTTGGACAAATCGCCCCCCCAATTTCTGTCTTTGGACAGATCAAAAATAACAATGCAGCATTAGCACCTAGTTTGCTTCCTCACAAGGTTGCAGGTATGGTCTTACCGACGACAACAATTTAAACATTATTCAAGCTCGTGTATTAGAGATCTCTAGTATGCCTTTGGGTGCCTCGACATCCTCATCTACTCCATCCTTTTCTCCTCCCCTTCCGATACCAACTGTGGGCCAACCAATGTCGTTCACACCGCAAGCTGAGCAGCCATCACGAACGAGTGCACTGTTTACTCCACAAGCTCCCCGGGCCAACGGGTTTACTTTTGGTCTGGCTCAAAAAGCTGCGCTTGGCTCCGAAACATCCCCGAAATCACTCAACCCTTTGGCACCGACCTTTATCCCCCAGCCCAGTCTCACTACTACCAACCGACCTACATTCCGCCGCACACCGCCAAGCAGTTCATGTACTTCTACTGAGAACCTCCAGTCCAGTGTAGATGCCTCCGTTTCGAAGGAGGCGTCAGTCTCCATGCCCCAACGACCAACTCAAGGGAAATCCATCTCCGACGCAACCATGTCAGAAATCCCCCCCCCTTCCATCAACTCGAGCTCTCCGGAGGGCGGAATAGGTCAGACGCCGTCTTTCCAACCACCACCTCTCAGTCGACGTCAGCCAATTTCTCTTCCTTCGACGCCTACTGCAACTATATTTATCCCTTCATCCCTTCCTGGGTCTCGAAAGTCCAGCTTAAAGGACTTGCAAACATCTCCCCTTTCGGCTGGTCCAACGGAAATATTAAGTCCTCTTGTTCTCCATTCGCCCGTCTCAAAGCTCCCATTACCGGGACCACTCCGCCGAGAATCAATCCAATCTCCTCTGAAAGCGGTCGTCAGTGCTGCTGACATCGAGGTGGATGTCGTTATTTCTGACGAAAAGCCGAATACCTCACTCATCGCCGGGCCGCCCTCCATGGAGAAACCTAGCTTCGACATCATGAATGCGACGGCGCTTCACTTTGCACGTCGGGGTTGTCTGGTGAAGCGGACATTCTCCAAGTGGCGACAGCGATTGAATGATCAAGTCGTGTGGATCGAGGCATGCCGACGCAGCGTGCGTTACAAGGAGAAAGCACAGGCTGAGCGTCTTTCGCGTAGCGTTGATAGTCCTCCCGCGCCGAACGGTTGCACGCGCCGACAAACGCCATCCGAGACCCGGGCGCCATTAAAGAAGCGCCTACGCGAACGTTTATCCGGGGAATATCGACCTCCAACGAACGACCAAGAGCTCGCGAGACGGTTCGAAAAGGTGGTGCATTGGAATCAAGTTATCCATGACTCTGGACTCAACGCTTCGTCAGAATCACGAAGACTACGCGCGTCGATGGACGCGTGGGTCGTTCCTCGCCGTGCTCAGGGACTTTCTGCAGTCAACGAGCAAACCATTGCCTGATAACTGGTCCGCGTGGCTATCGCTCAATCATGATAGCGATGGGACGGCTATTTGGCTGGAACAAAAGTTCGCTGTGCCGGATTCAGGAGAGTGGAGGAACGAGAACGTCTTCCAGATACCGATCTCTATAGACCATGCCGAGCTCGCCCGTTCGTATCCTGGCATCGTCATATTCGAATGTACTCCCTTGACGGGTATCACGGATATCTTGGGAATGTGGGACAGGTCTGTTCTTATGTGAGCGTCTTCTGACTGGTGCCTACAGAAAATATCGCGTTTTGGAAGATTGCACTCGCCTACGTGAAATTATCGAGGCATTTCCACCGGACCGACAGTATATTCCCGCGTTACTGTGCATTGTGTGGACCGATCGGGATTCAGATTCGTCCAAGGATTTTGATGACATGGTTGGTCGAACATTGATTTTCGCCTCCCATTTTGATCCGCTCGTAGGTTGAATCGATGGTAGAGGGTGGCATGCTGACGTCGGCGCACGAGCTCTTGATAGCTACGGCTGCCTTAGATGTGGAGTCCAAGTTAAAAGAGCTCATGCACGTAGTTCCTTTTGACCTCGATGGTCGACTCGTGAAGCGTGTTTCTTTGAGTGGTGGGTCAAGGCGACACCTCATGGTTTGACTATTCACAAACACGCCGCATATAGATCTTTTCAAGATCTTAGAGCCTCAATGGGAGGAGACGACGAGATGGCTTGAGAACTGTGTCATTTACGGGGAATGTGAGTGTGTTCCATGCACGGATGAGTGTTGTCTGGTAATCATGTTTACGTGCAGTTGACTGGGAGCTATACGCAAAACTGCTTGATAGCCGCATACGTCTCTTAATTCAGGTTATCAACTCCGTGACCAGTCTCCTCCGGGAGGAAGACATCCCGAATGATCTTCCTCAGTTCCAATCGGTCAGGGACATGGATTCTGAGTAGGTGGTCGTCGATTCTGCGTATCCAGCGACACTAAGCATGTCATAGCACAACTTTTGATTCAGTCCTTGGATGGCTGAAGGCTCTTCCAAAAACCGAGTTTACCACGTCGTTGATGAGCGACATTAGAGCACATCAAACCCTTGGTCGAGGTGAGCTTTCATGTGACCAGTCGATGTGAGACATTGATTGTCGCCAGATTTCCCAACGACAACCTTTCTGTCGCAGCTGTATGCACTTGCATATTCCGTTGCAGCACACCTTGCGGATGTCCAACCCGAAGCCAAACACTTCGTCTCCCAATCACGGTTGGATGACGCATCGAGCGAGGTTCAGAAGTCGAAAGTGACATTCGAGCAGGAGATGAAATCCTGTCACATAGCCAAGTCCAAACCTTCGAAACGACTTGCATCGTTTGCCGAGACGAGCTCGACTAGGTGCGTCACACTCATGTCGTCAACAGCATGTTGTTCACTCTAGGGTTTAGAACGTCGACCCCGAGGTCAAAGAAGCAACGCCTGTCGCTATCCGATGGGTCTCCCACAGATGAGGAAACGATTTCGTCCGGTAGACTGACCTCGCCCTCACTTAGCATTGCGACGTCTGCCCCATCTGAGCCCGCACACCCCACGATCGTCACACCTGCTATGTTGCGCTCCCTCACGAAGGATATTCGTGCCAAGTACGGGGGTGCTCAAGCCCACACTCATTTTCCTTCTGTCTCTCGATGATTAGGTCTTTTTTCATTTATTGTCGCATTGGCATCATTTTTTGTATACCGCATACTGGTCCAACTTAACTGCTATCTTACCATGGGGTGTACTGATATTTTCTGTCGGGTGGCTGATACGAAGTATGCCGTAACCGGTTGTGGGATCGAATTATCACGGCACTTTAGCTTGTTTCTTCTCGACCACCACCGCAAGATTTGCCAAACTGTTCCACCGTGTTATAATGAGCGCCTCTACGAGTTCTACGAGCTCCCTACAGAGAAAGCCCAGTGTCATCATCACGATCGGGATGGCGGGAGCCGGCAAGTCGACCTTTGTACAGCGTCTCAATTCCCATTTGCACACCGTCAACCCCTCGCGGTCACCGTACATTCTCAATCTCGATCCCGCAGTAGCGCACGTCCCGTTTGAACCTAACATTGACATTCGTGATACCGTGGACTACAAGCAAGTCATGAAGGAGTGTGTGTCGCCGTTTCCTTCAGGGAGCCCTTTTTTCATGTGACCAACGACATCGTCGTCGGCAAAAAAGGTATAATCTGGGTCCCAACGGTGGGATCTTGACGTCGCTGAACCTGTTCACGACCAAGTTTGATCAAGTGTTGGCGTTGGTGGAGAAGCGCGCCGAGACGGTCGAGTGCGTGTTTGTTTTTTCTCCCCTGAGGACGGACTCGAGATGTTTATGTGGATTAGCCATGTCATACTCGACACGCCGGGTCAGATTGAGATCTTCACCTGGTCCGCATCGGGGGCTATCATCACCGACGCCATCGCATCCTCATTTCCGACCGTCGTGGCGTATATTATCGACACCCCGCGGACGACAGCGCCTGCGACGTTCATGTCAAACATGTTGTATGCGTGTAGGTCAGTAATCCTCTTCCTCAGGTTCCCCGCGCTGCGTCATCAAGCGAGGGGCTTATCATTTCCTTTGGGCAGCATCTTGTACAAGACGAAGCTGCCGTTCGTGCTCGTATTCAACAAGACGGACGTCGTGCCACACGAGTTCGTGATCGAGTGGATGCAGGATTTCGAAGCGTTTCAGGCGGCGTTGGCATCACATTCGGGATCGCGGGATGCGGATGGCGAGCCGACGTACATGAACAGTCTGATGAACAGTATGAGTCTGGTGCTGGACGAATTTTACAAGCACCTCAAGGTGAGTATTTCGAGGTCACGCGACATAGCAGATCAGTGATTCCGTTAGGCTGTGGGTGTTTCCAGCATGACGGGCGACGGAATGGACGCGTTCCTTGACGCCGTGGAAGAGTCCAGGGGTACGTACGAGAAGTGAGTTTTTCTTTTCGTTTGACCCTTTATTTTTCTGTGCGTGTGTGTAGTTTGCTTATGCGGGATTCACATGTATCTTTGGATCTAGGGAATATCTTCCTGAACTTGCACGCGCCCGCGCTGCCCGCGAGAAATCGCTGCAGGATGTCAAAGAGGCGTCATTGAGTCGATTCATGAGTGATCTTGCCGTGGATCGGGCCAAGAATCCAGGGGTTGCGCAGGATGACCGGTGGGAATCAGAGGAGGAAAATGAGTGCGAGGATGATGACTTGGACGTTGACATTATCGATCAAAGTGCGCGGTTTGACGGCATCCGAAATTCGCATGTGCTGACTTGATGATAGGCGAGGAACCGTGGCCGGGACAGTACATTAATGTCACACGAATGCGACGGCAGGACGAGCGGATAAACTGGCCGAGGCCTGCGTGATGGTGCGACAAGTGAATTTGGGGGAGGTAAAACGATGTCTACAAGGGATGGAAACGCTTTCTATGACGACGGGTAGCCGATACTGGATATGAGACGCGAGTCGTGTAGGATCGGGGAGGAGGAGGAGCGCTGTGGCAGTGATGAGACGTCAATCTAGTTCGGCTTAATTACTCTTGACCTTAGTATTTAACGACCACCATCGCTCCCACCTCCCCGCTGACTTGGTCCTTTATTCTGATCATATGGATCGGTACGCGAGTCGTGCGTCGTCTGAGACAGTACTAATATCTCTCCCTTTATCATACCTCAGCTACGCCAAGATCGAAAAAGTCGGTGCGTGCGCAGTACGACTGTACTCGCCCACAGTGTCGTGAATGATGATGACCTTTGAATGTGTGGCATGGACACCGTGCAGGCGAAGGTGGGTTCTGCCCTGACCGTTGACCATCGGCTCGCTGACTGGTCGCCTTTATCGCTCGCGCCACACACGCAGGAACGTACGGCGTCGTGTACAAGGCGAGGGACGTCACCACCAACCAGATCGTCGCACTCAAAAAGATTCGGCTCGAGGCAGAAGACGAGGGCGTCCCGAGCACCGCCATCCGCGAGATCAGTTTGTTGAAAGAGCTCAAGGATGACAATATCGTCAGGTATGTCAGTCGCCACACCCTCTCGCATTGTATCTCTCGCATATTACACGGAGTATGCTCAGCGTGCGCTCGTGCCATAGGTTGTTGGACATCGTGCATGCAGACCAGAAGCTCTATCTCGTGTTTGAGTTTCTGGACGTCGACTTAAAGCGCTATATGGAACACGCCAATACGAGCGGTACGCCGATTTCGATCGATATCTGCAAGGTGCGTCGTTTGCTTGCTGGAGCATGCGGTGTGTGTGGCGACCGTCGGTGCTGTGCCATGTCCTTTCCCTTGATAGTCACGATGCGGTGCTAGTCCTCGTTTATTACGCTGCACCCTGTGTGGATGTCACCATCCGTCGTGACGACAGGGGAGAGGGGACGCGCCTGATCACGTGATGTGTCATTATGGAGGCTCACCTTGCTTGCCAGAAATTCACTCATCAGCTCAGTTCGGGGCTCTTGTATTGCCATTCGCACAGGATCCTTCATCGAGATCTCAAGCCTCAAAACTTATTGATCGACAAGCGCAACAACCTCAAGCTTGCAGATTTCGGCTTGGCGAGGGCGTTTGGTATTCCCATGAGGACTTATACCCACGAGGTAAGCGTTACACGTTGGTGTTCTGGCTGTGTAGGCTTTTCATTTCATCCATGGTCTAGGTGGTCACCCTTTGGTACCGAGCCCCTGAAGTCTTACTCGGGTCTAGACATTATTCCACGGCCATCGACATGTGGTCCGTAGGATGTATATTCGCGGAAATGATCATGAGGGGAAACCCACTCTTTCCTGGCGACTCTGAGATTGACCAAATCTTCAAGATTTTCAGGTACGTTTGGAACGATGCGTTTCGCTCTTTTCTTCGCTGAGATGGGGATACGAGAATTCTGGGGACGCCAAATGAGCAAATCTGGCCTGGCGTCAGCCAATTACCCGACTACAAGGAGACGTTCCCTCAGTGGACTCGGCAGGATTTGCGCAATATTGTGTCCAACCTGGATGACATGGGCATCGATTTGCTATCAGTGAGTGGTCGTGTTCTCCTTTGGACATGCATGTTCACGTCCACCCCAGCGAACGTTGACATATGACACGGCGAAGCGGATTTCGGGTGAGTGGTGTTATGTTGCTGGTGATAGGTGCTGAGTGCGTCTAGCGAAACGTGCGCTGGTGCACCCCTGGTTTGCGGACTACAGCACTTCGTGATGGACAGTAGAGCGGTAGATAGTCAGCGACTTGTTGTAGTCATCAGACTTGCCACGAATGGACGAGTCACCGGAGACACGCGCCAGTGCTTGATAAAGCCCAACCAGTCACAACTGCAGTCACCCTCATCCTCACCCTCATCCTCGCCCCCTCACTATGGACGACGACGTCCAGTACCTCGGCACAAAGCTCGCTGCACCACAACATATCGATGACCCATGTCAACCACGCCCATCCGTGACGGGCATGTCTCTCTCCCTAACCACCCCTCGAGCACGCTGCTCATACCCCTCATCCATAGGAATCACCCTCCATGTTGGGAAATGCGGCGACAGGCCTGCCCATGACCTCACTTTCTACCGCGTCCGCTCGGCCCATGTCAACATCGGTCGCAAATCGGGTTCCGATGACAGGTCGATGCGACGGGAAAACGATGATCACAATGCTGTATTTTCATGTCAAGTCGTCAGCGCAAGGCATGCCAAGCTCGTCCTTTCCGACAGCGGTCAGGTAGCGTTTTCCCTTCTACCCTGTCCACGCCGGCGCTAAACGTCCCTCTCGGATGACGTGGACAGGTCTACATCGTCGACCTTCACTCTCGCCATGGCACCCACCTCGCCAGGCTTGGCGAGACGACCTCGAAAATGCTCCAACCAGAAGTCGAAACGTTGCTTGCCGATGGTGACGTGCTCACCTTTGGCAAGGTCGTTGGCGCCGGTTCATATCACGTTTCCCCTGTTACCGTCCGCGTGGAGCTGTTGACCGGCTTCCCCTCTTCTGAACCATCTGCCGCGTTGACCTCTCCTCATCCTTTGAGTCCCATGCTACAACTGCGGCCACGTACACTCAGCTCGGGTCGCTATGGCCTCATCATCGTCGAGTCTGATTCTCCGAAATCCTCCCCATCCGTCTCTGTGTCCTCAGATGGGGCTTCCTCTCCACCAGAGCTGGAGTCCGATATTGAAGATGGACATGCGTGCGTCCCTGCTGTCCCTCGAGACAGTCAGGGGAAGCCGTCGATCAAGATCCCGGCGTTCCGTAGTTTCATCCGAGAGATGTGTCACAATGCCGCCTTGCTTTCGCCTGTCGCGTCAGACGTACCAGATGAATTCTTGGAGGACTCCCCCGGTTCACCCCTGCCAGCTGACGTCTCCATACGTCCGTCACCTGTCTTCATCACTGAACCGTCAACCAAGTCGCGCTCTCATTCGCCTATCAATTTAGTCATGTCCCCATCCCCAGAGGCACAGCGCTTGGAACCCACCGTCATTGGTGCGTGGCCTACCTCCAAGCCCGAGTCCCTCCCCCATCCGTCGCCAGAAGCGGAGACAAGACAGTCAGAGACGCCCCTGGCACCTGAGGTGGGCCGTCGACCCGAGCCCGTGCCCATCCAGTCAACCCCGTCTCAGACTAGAATCTCGCCCTCTTGCCCCCCTAGCGCACTCAATGACTTTGTGCACTGTCTTCACGTGCCAAACCCCTTCTTCCTGGGTAGCGGGCCGTTTAGTAACTCTGTCGCGTCGGACTTTGGGCTTCCGTCCGTCCCGCCTCCTCCCCTACCACCCCCTCTCCCTCACCGTATGCATCCTTTTCACTCTCTTGACAAAGCTGTGGCAGAGCATATCAAGTCCGAAATAAAAGGATCGTTCAAGACTGTTGAGGCATGTGTCGTTCGCTATTTGGTCGATTCCCGACTGACAGATTTGCTTTTAGGACCGTATCACTGTCCTGCAGGAGACCGTCAACGATCTCAAATCGCGCCAAACCGTAACCGAAGAAGACGTGGTTGATATTCAGAGTCACGTCGAGATGCTCGAGCCCGACTCGGAGCGCTTACTCTGCCGTATCACTGGGGCTGAGCGTAACATTGCGACCCTGTCCACGCTCCAGGGTCAAATGACTGCGCTGCAGAACCAGGTGACGATACTTCGGGCAAAGGTGGATGTACCGGAGCCTAGACCTGTGGAGACCCGTATGGATGACGTCAGGGCATGTGCGGATGCCTTGAATAATCTCGTGTCCGGTTTGTTGCTTTCATTGGTCCTTGTGGATAGCTGATGTGCCCATGCCCTGAAGAAATGAAAGTGCTCCGCGAGGACGTGGAAAAGCGGATAGAAGCCAGGATAGAGGCGATTCAGAATGTTCGAGCAGAGGGATTGGATGCGTTGAAAGGAGCGGTAGCCGAAGCAGAGGTTGGGCCCTCGTCTTGATTTTTTCTGGTTGCGATTTAATGATATGCCCTCTAGGCCATGTGGCCTTCAAAACGGAAACGCGAGGATGAAGAGGATGAAGAAGAGACGCCCGAGGTCGTCGATGTCGCAGAACCTGTTGCTTGTAGTCCACCCGTTGTCGTGGACGAAGTTCCCCTTGGCGAGGTGTCTGTTCCACAGGTCACCACCCTTCAAGCTCCCGTTTCTGTCCCTGACCTCGCCTCTTCTGTTTCTGCACCCGTAAACAAGGTGTCTGTTCTCGACGTCCCCGCCCTCGAGCTCATCCGACCCAAGAAACGCGTACGGACAGCCATGTACACCTTTGCGCATACGGCAGCAGCGATGGCGATCGGTGCAGCCGCCACATGGTCCGCATTGGCGTTCTCCTAAATAGGAGGATCAACTTTTGGTCAAATTCGTCCGGGGCATCTGACACGGGCAGTCCAGTCTTGTTTCTCCGTTTTGATGTGAATGGTTGGTGCGGGTGTGACCTTACCTCCTACACTTTTTTTTCTTTCTTTGCTCGAAATGTACGTCTAACTTGTAACCCTCTCCCCCCTCTCTTCCCTTTTTTTCTCTGTTGTACTTTTCGTGCCGTGTCGTGGTTGGAGACGTTAACATGTCTGTGTGTGTCGACTCATAACATGTATAATCGCGTAGGTGAGCAATGTATGTGCCGTGTTATTGATTCTGGGGATATAACCCTCGTCTCCAGCCACACATTTTCATGCAAGTGAGCTCAGGTGTAGCACATTACGACCACCCGTAGCAGGCAGTTAAACATCGTCTAAGGTGCTCCATTAAAACGTATTCGACTTGGAAGGGGGGGGGGGGGCGTACATTTCATCACGCGTTATTCATTATAAGCTTACAGTGATGTCATGATCCGTGAAATACTTGATAGGGTGGCTCTGACAACTGTTGTGAACAATCCATGCAGTGGACCCGCATCGGCCTCGGGCCTCCACAACTTGTTACTCTAGCCTTGGTTACAACCAAAGGGGCCGAGTAGGGCACAAACAAACCAGTTCGGAAGTTGGAATCGCGACTTTCGCATGGCCAACACAACACCCCGTACGCCACCGTCGAAATCTCAACCAGACACTCAACGCTTCGCCTCACAGAGCGAGTATCGCGCTGGGGACTTGTCTTTAGGACGTCGGGCGGTCCTGAAAGATATCGGGTCTCGGTATCTCCAACTCCCCTTTTCCACTCTTATCCATTCGATATTCGGTTCTCCTGTCGACACTTCGCGAATACGTCACCAATTGATCACGGAGGGCGTCGTCGTACGGGCAGGCACAAACCTCCAGTTGGCTACTAGTGTCACGACCCTGCCGGCTCAATCAAACGTCTCCGAAAGTGTGGCCTTCCAGGCACTCGGTACCATCATCTCCGGCATTTTCGATCAAATGCCCTATCGCAACGTCTCTTTTGAAGCAAACCCTTCTTTGATAGGGCCCCTCTCGGAAGGTAGAGACACGTCCTGCCCGGACGCGTGCATCGTTCTCGGATCTCCCGCCGCGAATCGGACAGGCTGGTTCGATATCGTCACTCCTTTCGAATTCA
>JBBPKC010000430.1:0-19512 GCA_038089055.1 Tylopilus aff. balloui
TTCACCCCAACCTCCCGGACACTCATCTATGTCTGGTGACAACCCCCTCCCGAACCCGAGCCGGGCCCCATTGAGCCCCAAGCCCCAGCTCAAGGTCCGGCTTGCAATTTTGACAAGCCCGTGCCGGAGCTTTTGAGCCGAGCCAGGCCCTGCGCATCGCTACCAGTGAGTCCCGTGAGTCGATCATGAGGGGTCGTGTTACATCATACGTCCCCTGATCGAGCCACGCCGCCGAAGGAGCACAACCTCTAGATTCGATGTCTGCGAGAGGCCAGCCCGTCCCGATTATGACGTCCAGCTCGCGCGGCAGCGTGACGACGCGACACCATATGGTGCCTGGGCTCGGACGCTTCGACGATGGAGAGCGCAGCGCTGTAGTACAAGGTACGCACGTTGGGTACATTCCAAGGACTAATTAGGTGTGCTTTGGACGTTCAGCCTGAGGGGTAACGATCTCCGAGTAGGTCATGTCGTCGGCAGATTGGTCGTTCGTAAAGGGGGCGAGCCGAGAAGGCAGTGAAGGGGTGGACCCCCGGGACCCGCTAACTCACTGGCGGGCATCCGTGTGCGCCCTACTTGCGACTTGTGGCACACCACCTCTCCCACAGTGCTGCGAGTTGCGACGACGTCGCCAACCCAGGGCACCACCCACCCCCACCGCGGGGATGCACACATGGCCAATGCCGTGGCAACGTGACGGTGGCGACGACGACGCCATGGAGCGGCCAACCCCAACCACAGGCCACCACATGACGACAGCGATGTCGTGACGACGCCATCAATGCGCCAACCACCACCATCACCACCACGGTGACTGGGGTTCCCACACCTAGAAAACTTTCCCGAGTACCGTTCGCTCACGGGGTTGTCTCCAGCGGAAGTCCGCGCTGTAACGCGAACATTCAGTAGTACCCCTGGTGCATAACCTCTTCCACCTCCAATCAGTGGCTCGTCTGCAAAGTGGTGAACGACAAGGATCGCTCATTCCATCCTACTCGACTGGGCGATGTTTGTTGGAGATCATCCCATTAGCTAGCGAACACTCGGATATCTTCCGTACTTAGCCTAGGTTACCATATTTGGATAACAGCGTCCACCAACACACACGCCCGTCTGTCACGCTTCTTCCAGTCTCGTACACCATCGACTGGAGGTAAGCACCTACGATACACCACACATAGCTCCCTACTCACGTACTACAGTCCTGACGGACTCGTACTACAGATCGATAGTTCGACAACAATGTTCATGGTCCTTGTCCGGGGCTGAATACTCTGGCTTCTCGCGGAGTGAGTGATTGACGATCTTGGTGAAGGGTGATGCCCATGATGACGTAGCCTCTTTTCAAAATATCTGCCCCGTAGTAACGGCGTGGCCACGCCGACCTAGGTTTTCATAGCTGTCCAAGAAGGCGAGCTGTCCATGGCACAGGGAGATTTCACGTCTGAAACTCGCAGGTTTCAACATGGGGTACAACCTGGGTGCTTTCATCGCTTATGGGGTACGTCCGGGGGAGTTGTACCATCCAGCTGAAGAATGGTGTTTGGAAATCATAAGCATCTATCGTTGATGGGAACCATCTGACCAACATGATGTCAACTGGCACGAACACCACTGCGGACGGTGAATTCACTACCGGGATTAACACCCACGGCAACCTTGAAGGTGAATTTGTGCTACTCTCTCATGACATTTAATAGATATGTTGTGTTTTCCGATAACTAAGAGCTAATCACTGCTGCCTAACCCCGATCATAGGTGATGCTAGCACTTCCCATGGAGATTATTATTCCAGTACCAACTTCGAATACAACGAAACCCTGTTCGAAGAGGTATGCACGGACTGCGGCCCGCATTCACCATTTTCATCGCTTTCGTAGCTCAAATATGCTGCCAAGCTTGTCAGGAATGGGTTCATCACCGTCGAATCTGCGGCCTTCGACAAGGCCCTCCGAATCAACGACTATCACACGCAACCCTACCGTTTTGATTGATAACCCACGGTCCCTGACTGCTTACGGCGAAACGACTTTCCCCCTCGCCTTCTTCGCGAGCAACCAGACGGTGAATACGACGCTCAACACGACAATCGATGAGGCTCGGAGCTTCTAGATACCCTGAGGGATTCTACCGTCGCCAGGCACCGTTAGATTATCCCGAAGTCAGCGTCATGTTTGACGAGGTCTTTGAACTGGTTCGCGTCCTGCTCGCCTATAACGAGGGCGCGGGCAACTATGTGGTGAACCCGCAGGACAATAGAACTGTACGTTTATCCTTTTTTTTTTTTTTTTTTTTTTTTTTTTTTTTTTTTTTTTTTTTTTTTTTTTTTTTTCCACGTCCACTCCGCACGCTGCTGGCACCGTGCAGAACATCGTTCGTCTCCAGAGGTGCTATGCGTACCAGGGGTAGCTTAATCTGACGGTGGAGATGTACCCTAATCCAACTCCGTAGCTCGAGACAGTGATCAAGGCCAACTTGGTCACGTTCTACAAGACGCTACTGGATCCGTACTGCCAGCAACGTTTCCCATACGGGCAGTAGAAGAACCGAGTTGGATTACGGATGGGAGCGTGACTTGATATATGTTGTTCCCCTCATCATCGGTGCTTGTGAACTGGTTTATTGACCCGTGTATTTGGAGTGATTCTGGTGTTGCTAGGGACTTTACGAATTCGACCACCTCACTTGTTATTTATCAAACGAAACTAATGCTTACCTTTTTACCGTACAAAATGGGGATCCAGCTGGACGACTCATGTGCTAGTGGGGAAGTCGCCTGAGTTACACTTCACTTCGATTCGAGTTGAACCCTACTATTGGAGTACCGCATGATATCAACAGAAATATTGCATGTCCAACATGTTGAATGAGCACGCGTCATTATGGCACATGACCGTGGTACTCAACGTCCGTTTATAGATTATTGTAATCACGTGATAGCTGTAGGCTGTCACTATATAAATGTAGACTGAGTTTGAATACATTGGATCTCTCTTAACCTCATATCACAACCATCTAAGCATTTTACTACCCCTCAGTATAATGTAAGTAGTAGCTAGATAGATAGTACTTCAATAGGTTATAAGCCCTGGTAATGTCTTAGTGCATTGAAAGGCAGCATAGGCAGCATAGGTAGCACTATAGTAGTCTTAAGTGGCCAGTTCTCTATAATATATGTGTTATTGCATTTCATGATAGACTGGTGTTAAGAGTAATCCCAGCAGTGCTTGGGGAATTTATCACAGTGTGTTTCCTTGCCAAGTGTAGAAAGAACTAATAATCCCTTTAGATCATGTTGTCTTCCTTCTCTGCCAAGGATATTTATATTTCTGTTTTCAACAGAATGAACTGGGTCACTTGGTGGCCCCTAATTTCTATGACAATCATGGCCCAGGGTTACTCCTGGATTGCCACATTCCCCTAACCTACTATTCTAGTAGTTAGTATAGACATAAATGAGATTAATCTATGGATGAACTGGATGAAGGCCAACAACATCGCTGTTGGGGTCATTTGCTTGCATCTATCAGATTCACTTCAGTAGAAATTCAACCAGCCTATGATGGCTGCCCTTGTGGTGACCTTGAGGGCTGAGTTTGATGTTGCAAGCATCTTCTCAGCCTATACGCTCTTTTGAGAGCTCCTCGAAGTCCAGATCCTATTCTCATTATATCCTACCCCTACTCTCGACTATGTCAAGACTCTTTTTGCCTGGTTGATGGCTACCCAGTATGTCTTTCCTGCCAATGTCCAGGTGATGCTTTTGCTTACCAAGCTCTTTACTTTTATGCAGGTTATAGTACAGATGTTAACATTGAAGAAAGATACAATTGGGGTAGTGGTAACCCTAACAGTCACAGAGATTTACTCTGCAGTCATTCTTGCCTGGCAGTAACATGGCCTCCAAAAGGCCTCCAGGATGAGCACACCTCAATAGGCACAGAAGATCTCTGCCATGAAGACAAAGGGCACTAAGCCCAAATTTTTGCAGCAGTCTCAGCAGCAGTCCTTCTTGCAAGAGGAGAGACATAAGAAGACATACCATGTGAAAAAGAGCAAGAGTAAGCCCTAGCAAGCCCAGGTCACAAAGACCTCTATCTTTGCCATCACTACTCCCATCACCCATACCTCTGGTCTGGCTTCAATGCTGGATCCCTACCTTCTCATGCACCAAAGTGCACAACAATATCAAGGATTTTATGGCCCATCTGCTGATCCTTAGATCAAGTAGGCCTTTTCCCTCGCTGAGTGCATGGGCATTTAGCCCACCTCACAAATGATTCACACTCTAGATGTGACCCTTGTAAGTGGCATGGTTTTTGAAATTGCTTCTATTGAAGAGCTGTCACCTTCACCAGTAGTGCCAATAGTTACCTTCCCAAGTCCCTTTATGGGACCAGAGATCAACGAGTTGAGGCTTCATTCTGGGCCTCCTCTCGACTCTTGGAACCTAGATTTGAAGGACGAGGCACCGCTCTCAAAGAAGAGAAAATGCTCCAAGAAACAGAGACACAAGATCCAGGCTGCCTCCAGTGAAAGCTGGGATATCAATGATATCATTGATATTTACAGGTCTGATGTTAAAGGTAAGATTGCAGATCTCATGGGGTTGCCACCAATAGGCCTGGCAATTCTGGAGTACTCCATGTCGTGTGTATATTCCCTCTTTACTATTCCTGAAGTTAACGAATCTCCACTTGATTTAGTTTGTGAAGAATCTCCTTTGAGTAAAGTAGTAAATACTAGTACTTGATCTAAATATATGGTAGAAGTTCAGTGAATACTAGTCACTGCTCCCATCTCAGATATCGAGTGCATGTGTAAGGTGAATAATAGTAAAGGCAAAAGTTCATACCATTGCAAGCACAAGGAATCACTTTGGATCCTTGATAGTGATGCTTCAATGCACTACATGTTATAGTTCTTTTCCTTCATCATTATCTATTTCTCATACTAGTAGAACACCCCGGCGTGTTTCCAATGTCCTCTTACAAGGTAGAGGGTGTTCTCTTACTTCTTGCTCCTTCATCCTTTGCAGTTTCTATGTTCTCTCCTACTCCTCTCATTTCCATGGCGTAACTTGTTTCTCTCATGTTCTATTGTGTTCCACTTGCTTCCGTGAAGTTCCTTTCCCTTAGTCAGCATTCTACCCATTTCTCTCATGTTCTATCATGTTCTGTTCACTTAGTCATGGTCTCTTTCTCTCACTATTTAAGGCTACCAAAACCCCATGTAAACCTCACGTTTTGTCTACGCAATTCCATGTAGTCTCTCATTACCTCTTAGTGTGGACCGTTCGTTCTAGCCAGTCTTAAGTCACTCGACCCTTAACTCCAAGGGTATCCTTTGTCCTCTACTTGCGTAATTAAGACGGTGCCTCTCTGTGAGTGCCCCACGCTAAGTAGTCACTCCTAGTCCAGACCTTGCATATAACAAAAGACGAAACGTAATATTTTTCCCTCCTATTGTGGAGCAGGAGATATCCCACCTTCACCATGTTGTTCACCATACCCAGAACTCCCTCGCCCATTGCCACTGACGACGAAACCCCCACTGTCACCATTACCCAACAGTCACCAAGTCCGTGGGTCAACCCCTATGCAATACAATCACCCATATCTCTGCGCCGACATATAGCAATCACCCCGGCTGGAATCACCATCTCTGTTGCTTCCCAAACCTCATTAATTCCCATGGCAACAACCACGTTGAAGCCCGCTGAACTCAAGGCTACACTCCTCCCTCTGTTCAAGGGAAATGTCGCATTTGCAAACCAATGGCGACTCACCATGGAAATCCTTTTCCAGGTAAACTCTAAAATATATAACACTGATGACAAGAAGGTAGCGGCCTTTCTGGGATGCATGGAAGGCCTTCAACCTGGCACTTTCGCTGAAGCCTGGTACTGGAAGATACTGGACCCTCAATGCCTATCGACCGACCAAACCATCACAAAGGTAATGGACAACTTCTCCAAGACCTTCTACCCCTATGACCAACAAGCCACCACATACTCCAAACTTGGTCAACTGCGCCAGGCCATCAAGATTCACAAAGACCAGAACAAGCCCAACGGGTTCCAACCCTTCATCACTGAATTTGAAAACCTGATGGCCATAGCCGGAATTACAGATGAAAAGGTGCTCATCGACAAATTCCTGCGAGGACTTGATGATCACTTGGTTACCAACATCCTTTCCATGCCCACCATCCCTACCACCATTGCTGAAATGATCTCCTAGGCTAAAGCATTTCACACTTACAAGGCAACCTGCCATGGACTCCTCAATCATGAGAAACCATACATAGCCCAAACCACCGAATCATGACATTGCATCACGACCTCTGCTACCAAGGACCCCGACGCCATGGACGTGAATGCCGTAACTTTGAAGAAGCTCACTCTAAAAGAACGAGCAGAGTGCTTGGCCAAGGGACTATGTTTTAGATGCTGAAGAACTGGACACAACGCCAAGGATTGCAGAGGCACCACATCTCGATCCCAGACCAAGATCCAAGCCATCGTCACCTCCTTGAAAGCCCCCTCGACCCCTGCTACTGACCTCCAACGATACATGTCCTTCCTCGAGAAGAAAGGAAACTCCCAGACTGCCATCCTTGATGTATTAAAGACCTGCTTCGAAGGATTCGAAGGAGGCCCCAATGAAGGAGCTAAAGGATCGACACAGGAGGATTTTTAGAATGGAGAGCTGCCTCGATGTCATCTCTCCCAGTAGATACCATTCTGTTAGAACTAAGAAATGCTAGAACACTCCAGTTCCCCATCACCCTTAGACATCAGAATGAAACTGTCAAAACCACCGCCCTAGTTGACAGCAGGGCCACCAGAAATTTCATCAACCAATCCCTCATGCACCACTTTCGACCCCTGCTACACCATCTCCCCCAACCCATCATCGCCATCAATGCAGATGGAACTACCAACCAAAAAGGAACCATTAAATGGCAAACCAAGCTACAACTGGAGTTCAAGAACCACACCCTGACTGAAAAACTTTACGTGACCAACTTAGGACGACCCCACATTATCTTAGGAACTCCCTGGCTCGCCAAACATAACCCCCACATTGATTGGACCCAGCGCACCCTATCTCTCTCCAACAACTTAGCAGTACAATCCATTTACACCACATCCGATCACCTAGCTGACTGGTTCCTTGGAGGCCAGAAGACAGAGAATCACCCCATGTATGCACCTCTCGAGATAAACAAACTGACCATCTCCACAGAACTTGCTCAAAAGGAGGACCCATCGCCAGTTACCCTGCTTCTGTGGTGCAAGGAATTCTAGGATGTGTTCGAAGAAGGGACCCACGATCGTCTCTCCCCTCACCGACCCTTCAACCATGCTATCGAACTACATGAAGATTTCATCCCAAAGGTTGCCAAGGTCTATCCCCTCAACCTTACTGAAAAGGAAACCCTTCAAGAATTTATTGCCAAACACCTCAGAACTGCTTGCATTATCCCATCCATCTCCCCACAAGCATCCCCTTTCTTCTTCGTCCCAAAGAAGGATGGTACCCTCAGACCCTACCAGGATTACCGGTACCTGAATTCATTCACCATTCGCAACACCTACCCTCTCCCGCTAGTCAATACTCTTGTGGAAAACATGCAATGCTTTATTGTCTTCATCAAGTTCGATGTTCACTGGGGATACAACAACATTCGCTTATGACCTGAAGATCAATGGAAAGCCACCTTCATCACCCCCTTAGGCCTCTTCGAACCCACTGTCATGTTCTTTGGATTTTGCAATGCTCCCTCCATCTTCCAAGTATTCATGAATCATTCCTTTGCAGACATGATTGTGGAAGGCTGGCTAGAAATCTACATGGACAACTGTGGCATCCACTCCACAGACATCTCTACCCACCACACTCATACCCTCAGGGTTCTCCAACAGTTCCGAGAACTGGGTCTCTTACTCAAACTGCCGAAATGCGCATTCGATACTTCTCAGATTGAATTCCTGGGATTGATTATTGGCCAGGGTACAGCGCATATGGACCCCACAAAACTCCAAGCCATCCACGACTGGAAAGCACCCCACTTGGTAAAGGGCATACGATCGTTCATTGGATTTTGTAACTTCTATCGAAAATTCATCCCTAATTTCTCCAACCTCATAGCTCCACTAACAACACTCACCACTAAGAACACCACCTGGTCCTGGCTCCCCACCCACCAACACGCCTTCGACACCCTCAAACTCAAATTCATCGATGCCCCTGTACTCCAACTCCCTGACCCCTCCCAACCCTTCACTCTGATGACCGACGCATCACTCGTCACAGTAGGAGCAGTCCTCCAACAAACTGACACCAATGGCGACCTCCACCCATGTGCCTACTTCTCAAAGACCCTACTCCCTGCCCAACGAAACTACGATATCTATGATCGCGAACTTCTCGCCGTCATCCTTGCCCTAGAGGAATGGAAACACCTCCTCCAGGGCATCCCACACCCTATCACCATCGTCACTGACCATATAGCATTCATCAAAGATTCTCGCAAACTCTCCAGGCGACAAGCACGCTGGAGCCTCTTCCTACAAGATTTTGATTTCCTCTGGAAGATCACCCCAGATACTCAGATGGCCCCTGCGGATGCCCTCTCCTGATGTCATGACGTTGACACCTCCACTGACAACCTTGACTCCTCCATCCTCCCAGACCCACATATCATTAACGCCCTCGACCTTGCCCTCGCCGAAAAGATCCACTCTTCCTCGGCCTCTGACCCCCTAGTACTCAAAGCCATCTCCTCCCTTTCGTCTAATACCCCCCTTTTCCCTCGCTCCTCCCTCTCGGACTGGCACTTCAACTCGGGCCGCCTTTTCTTTAAACACCGCCTCTATATTTCACCCAATGCCCAATGCCCCCTCGTGTCCGCTCTTCACTACTCCCTCGTGGAGGGACACATGGGCTACTTCCACACCAAATCAGTGCTGGAACGTGACTATTGGTGGCCGGGCCTCGCTACCTTTGTTCATAACTACATCTGCGGTTGCGCCACTTGTCAACAGTTCAAACCTAATACTCACCCCACGATCCCTCCTCTTTACCCCCTCTCCTCCTCAGCCACCTGCCCCTTCCAGCAGATCTCCATCGATCTCATCTCTGGACTCCCTCTCTTTGACAGTCTCAACTTTGTTTTGGTCATGGTCGACCATGGCCTTACAAAGGGGGTAATTTTCATCCCTTGTTCTAAATCCGTCTCCACAGCAGATGTAGTGGAATTATTTTTACAACACGTCTTCTCTAGATATGGTCTCCATGACACCTGCATCTCTGATCGTGAACCCCAATTTGCCTCCACCTTCTCCAAGGAACTAGCTCGACTTCTCCAATATGATCTCTGCCTCTCATCTGCCTATCACCCCCAAACTGATGGAGAAATGGAAAGGGTCAACCAAGAACTTGAGGTATATCTACGAATCTTCTGTACTGACAACCCCACCGAATGGCGAAGACTACTACTATTCGCTGAATTTCACCACAACTCTGCTACTCACTCCACCACCCTTTCCTCCCCCTACTCGTTGATCTTAGGTTATGAACCTAGGGCCTACCCCCCCCCTACACCCAAATACTTACCTACCAGCTCTCAATGTCCACCTATCTTGACTAGAAGAAGCCTGAAAAGAAGCCCTCGCAGCCCACCAATCTGCACAGCTGATTATGAAACAACGAATCACATCACGTTTCAAACCCTGGACCATTGGCGATCAAGTATGGCTAGAAGCCAAACATTTATGTCTCAAATCCGCCTCACCCAAATTAACCCCCAAAAGGTATGGGCCGTTCTCCATCACCACTATCATTAGCCCCACCACATACAAACTATACCTTCCACCCACCTGGAAGATCCACGACGTGTTCCATGCATCTCTACTAACCCCCTACAGAGAGACCACCACTCATGGACCCAACTTCCCCAAACCCCCACCGACATGACTAGAGAACCACAAAGAATATGAAGTGGAAGGAATAATCGCCCACTGAGGGTCCGCCTCCTGACGGCAGTACCTAACCACGTGGAAAGGGTATCCATCCTCTGAAAATACCTGGGAACCTGAAGCTAATCTTAGACATGCCAAGCGGATACTATCTGCTTATAAACAAGGAGCACAACTATGAGCTCCCTGGTTACCATGCTCCCATTTCTGATCGCCACTCTTGTATACGCCATAACCATCTGCATTATCTCTACCCTCTTTTATCTCGTCCTCAGACTCAAAACGAAGACTCTCCCCACTCCCCCATCACCAGCCGTCTCTCCCATCTCATTTTGCTGTCCCACCGCCGCCCATATCAAAGACAATGTCCAACCCCATGTTCAACCCATCTACCCAACCCTCATCTCCCACATCAACCCATGTTGATTACTCCCCCACTTCCCATATGTTTCATGCTGTGTCTCGCCCCATTGACGCTTCTGCTCTTCCTGTCAAACACCATTGCCTCCTTTTAGCCCACACTCTATTATCTCCAGATATCTTACATTCTATCGAACTCGCCATGGAATGAGAAGGGGAGTTACTTTGCCCAGACATTATTGCTTGTTATCTTCAGGTCCGCCTTGCAACGGTTGCTTTAACCACTGCAACACTGGGTAACCAACCCATTGAACTTTCTATTGTATTTTCACCCTTACATGCCACATTGACTCGCTTATTAGACATTCTACATGACCAGGGATTCTCACACTTCATCCGTACCCTGGATCGTTCCATTCTGATCCCATATTTCAGACCCCTCTTCTGCACCATGCACGAGCTCCAACAGCTCAAGTACCTCGAACATACCTGACCCCCAATGCCTGTCATCCCAGTCCTAGTTCCCCCTCATCACCCCCCTAGTCCGGAGCCTATCCTCATCGATGTCATGCCTGCGCCAGTCCAATACCTCATCGAATCTCCCAATGCCCCCTATGAAGGGCCAAGTGGATGTCCCATTATCCTTGCCTCCCCCACTCACGTCCTCCCGCTTATGCCTCCCCACACTAACCCCATTGCCGCCCCCAACACCATATGTTTTCAGTGCCACAATCGAGGTCACCTATGTATCCACTGTCCACAATACCACTGTGCCTCTTGCCACAATTATGCACTGGGACACTATCGCACTCAATGCTTATCCCTCCAGTGCGACTTCTATTCTATGTGGGGACACTCTTCCCATTACTGCCATCGATGCCATTGTGGAGCTTGTGACGAATATGGACACCTCATGGATGATTGTCTCCGTGTACACCCACTCTCTGGGTCACCCCCTCTTGACGAGGCCTAATAGGGTTCCAAAGGTACTCGAGTCAGGGACTCGAGTGTACAAAGGGGGTAATGTTACAGTTCTTTTCCTTTATCGTTACCTATTTCTCATACTGGTAGAATACCCCAGCGTGTTTCCAATGTCCTCTTACAAGGTAGAGGGTATTCTCTTACTTCTTGCTCCTTCATCCTTCGTAGTTTCTATGTTCTCTCCTACTCCTCTCGTTTCCATGGCATAACTTGTTTCTCTCACGTTCTATCGTGTTCCACTTGCTTTCATGAAGTTCCTTTCCCTTAGTCAGCATTCTACCCATTTCTCTCGCGTTCTATCATGTTCTATTTGCTTAGTCACGGTCTCTTTCTCTCACTATTTAAGACTACCAAAATCCCATGTAAATCTCACGTTTCGTCTACGTAATTCCACGTAGTCTCTCATTACCTCTTAGTGTGGACCGTTCGTCCCAGCTGGTCTTAAGTCACTTGACCCTTAACTCCAAGGGTATCCTTCATCCTCTACTTGCGTAATTAAAACGGTGCCTCTCCGTGAGTGCCCCACGCTAAATAGTCACTCCCAGTCCAGACCTCGTGCATAACACTACACTTCTCATCGCAAGGACTTTGTCGAATATAGGCTGTTACATGGCAATATACAAATTCCCATGCAGACTGCTACATTGGTCTTGAAGGTAGTAGAGCTTGGACAAGTGTTAGTTCACTAGAAAGATGAGGACTGCAAGTTCCATATTCTCACACTTCACAATGTTGGACATCTTCCTAACTCAGGGGTTCATCTCATCTCAATGGGCAAGCTCCTACAAAGTGGTGCATGTGTGCACAGTATAGGTTCTGAGATCCAGATGCTCTTTGCAGATGGAACTGTTCTAGCATCTTTCAATGCCGGTTTGATGGGGCCTATGCTTTATTCATTAAAGGCTTTTCCACTCCACAAGCATGAAAGTGCACAAACCACATACCTCTCATACAACATCATACATAAGAGATTTGGACATCCCTCTCATAATGTCCTATGTCAGGTGTTACATGCGAGGTTAAAGACAAGGAGCGGCTACTGTCGTGGGGCACTCACGAAGAGGCACTGTCTTACTTATGAGGGTAGTGGTCAAGGGGTTCCCTTAAAGCCTAAGGTCAAGGGACTTAGAGATTTCGTGGACGAACAGTCCAGACAGTGAGGTAACGAGGGACTATGTGGAATTGCGTAGATGAAACGTGAGGTTTACAGGGAGTACTCGCAGTCTTAAATAATGAGAGATAGAGGCCCTGACTAAGTGGAGAGAAACTGATAGAACACAAGAGAAAGAGAAAGAATGTTGACTAAGCAAACGAATCATTGTAGATGAAGAGAGAACAAGATGGAACATAATCAGAGGAGACATGCCATGGGACTGAGGGGAGTAGGAGGGAATAAAGAAACGGAGAAGGATGACAGAGAAAGAAGTAGAAGGGCACCTTCTACTTGGAAGGAAGACATGGGGAACATGCCCAGGTGTTCTATGAGTAAGAGAAACAAGTGACGATAAAGAAAGAAAACTATAACATTACTCCCTTCGTACACTCGAGTCCCTGACTCGAGTACCTTTGGAACCCTATTAGGCCTCGTCAAGAGGGGGTGACCCAGAGAGTGGGAGTACATGGAGACAATCATCCGTGAGATGTCCATATTTGTCACAAGCTCCACAATGGTGTCGATGGCAGTAACGGGAAGAGTGTCCCCACATAGAATAGAAGTCGCACTGGAGGGATAAGCATTGAGTGCGATAGTGTCCCGGTATATAATCGTGGCAAGAGGCATAGCGGTATTGCAGACAGTGGATATGTAGGTGACCTCGATTGTGGCACTGAAAACATATGGTGTCGGGAGTGGCAATGGGGTTGGTATGGGGAGGCATAAGCAGGAGGACGCGAGTAGGGGAGGCAAGGATAATGGGGCGTCCACTTGGTCCCTCATAGGGGATGTTGGGGAATTCAACAAGGTAACGGACGGGTGCAGGCATGATATCGACGCAGATGGGCTCTGGACTGGGAGAGGGACGGGAGGGGGGCTGGGACAGGGATAATGAGGGATGGAGGTTGGGTGCATTCGAGATACTTGAGCTGTTGGAGCTCGTGCATAGTGCAGAAGAGGGGTCTGAAATAGGAAATCAGGATGGAACGATCCAGGGTACGAACAAAATGTGAGAATCCCTGGTCATGTAACATGTCCAACAAGTGTGTCAAGGTAGTATGTAAAGGGGAAAGTATGATGGAAAGGTCAATGGGTTGGTTGCCTGGTGTAGTAGCAGTTAGGGCAACCGTCGTGAGGCGGGTTTGAAGATAACAAGCGATAATGTCAGGGCAAAGTAATTCCCCTTCGTGTTCCATGGCAAGCTCGATGGAATGTAGAATATTAGGAGATAATATCATATGGGCTAAAAGGAAACAACGATGTTCGACAGGAAGAGCAGAAGTGTCAATTGGTCAAGACACGGCATGAAACATACGAGAAGTGGGAGAGTAATCAACATGGGTTGACGTAGGGGACAAGGGTTGGGTAGATGGGTTGGATGTGGGGTTGGACATTGTCTTTGATATGGGCAGCAGTGGGACAACAAAAGGAGATGGGAGAGGTGATTGGTGATGGGGGGGTGGGGAGAGTTTTCGCTTTAAGTCTGAGGGCAAGATAGAAGAGGGTGGCAATGATACAGATGGTTACAGCATATACAAGAGCGGCGATCAGAAATGGGAGCATGGTAACCAGGGAGCCTAGAGATGTGCTCCCCGTTTATAAGCGGATAGGATCCACTTGGCATGTCTAAGATTAGTTTCTGATTCCCAGGTATTTTTAGAAGATGGATACTCCTTCCACAAGATCAGGTACTGCCATCGGGAGGCAGACCCTCAGTGGGTGATTATTCTTTCCACTTCATACTCCTCGTGGTTCTCTAGTTGTATTGGTGGGGGTTTGGGGAAGTTGGGTCCGTGCATGGTGGTCTCTTTGTAGGGGGTAAATAGGGATGCATGGAAGACATCATGGATCTTCCAGGTGAGTGGAAAGCATAGTTTGTATATGGTGGGGCTTACGACAGCCATGATGGAGAATGGCCCATACCTTTTGGGGTTTAATTTGGGGAAGGCGGATTTGAGGCGTAAATGTTTGGCTTCCAGCCACACTTGATCGCCAATGGTCTAGGGTTTGAAACATGATGTAATTCATTGCCTCATGATCAGCTGTGTGGATTGATGAGCTGCAAGGGCTTCCTTTCGGGCTTCTTCCAGTCAAGATAGGCAGACATTGAGGGCCGGTAGGTAAGTATTCGGGTGTAGGGGGGGTAGGCCCTGGGTTCATAACCTAAAATCAGCGAGTAGGGGGAGGAAAGGGTGGTGGAGTGAGTAGCGGAGTTGTGGTAAAACTCAGTGAATGGTAATAGTCTTCGCCATTTGGTGAGGTTGTCAGTGCAAAATATTCGTAGGTATACCTCAAGTTCCTGGTTGACCCTTTCTGTTTCTCCATCAGTTTGGGGGTGATAAGCAGATGAGAGGTGGAGATCATATTGGAGAAGTCGTGCTAGTTCCTTTGAGAAGGTTGAGGCAAATTGGGGTCCACGATCAGAGATGCAGGTGTCATGGAGACCGTATCTGGGGAAGACATGTTGTAAAAATAGTTCTGCTATGTCTGCTGCGGAAATGGATTTGGAACAAGGGATGAAAATTACCCCCTTTGTAAGGCCATGGTTGACCATGACCAAAATAGAGTCGAGGCCATCGGAGAGGGGGAGTCCAGAGATGAGGTCAATGGAGATCTGTTGAAAGGGGTGGGTGGCTGAGGAGGAGAGGGGGTGAAGAGGGGGGACTGTGGGGTGGGTATTGGGTTTGGACTGTTGACAAACAGCGCAACCATGGATGTAATTACAGACAAAGGTGGCGAGGCCTGGCCACCAATAGTCACATTTCAACGCTGCTTTGGTATGGAAGTAGCCCATGTGTCCCTCCACGAGGGAGTAGTGAAGGGCGGAAATGAGGGGGCGGCGGGTGTCGGGGGGGATGTAAAGGCAGTGTTTAAAGAAAAGGTGGCCTGAATTGAAGTGCCAGTCCGAAAGGGAGGAGCAAGGGAAGAGAGGGGTATTGGCAAAAAGGGAGGAGATGTTACAGTTTTCTTTCTTCACCGTCATCTATATCTTCTACTTGTAGAATACCCCGGTGTGTTCCCAATGTCTTCCTATCTAGTAGAGAGCGCGCTCCTACTCCTTTCACCTTTGTCAGCCTCCATAACCCTGTTCCCCCCTGCTTCCCTCAGCTCCATGGCAAGTTCCCTTTGATCGTTGTTCCCTCTTGTTCTGTATCCTTCTATGACATTCTCTTCTGTTAGTAAGCATTCTAGCTACTTCTCTCGCGTTCTATTAGTTTCCGTTTGCTTAGTCAAGGTTTGAGTCTCCCACTATTTAAGACTGCGAATACCTTTTGTAGATCTCACGTTTAGTCTATGCAATCCTACGTGGTCTCTCGTCAACCCCAGTGTGGACTGTTCGTCCCCAATTCGCCTAAGTCACTTGACCCTTGACCCAAGGGTGCCCTCTGTCCACTACTTGTGTAATTAAGACGGCTCCTCTACGTGAGTGCCCCATGCTTGTAGCAGCCTTCCGCTTCAAATCTCACACGTAACAAAAGACTAAACGTATCACCTCTCCCTCCTATCACGGAGCAGGAGACACCCCATTCCCACCACGTCGTTCACCACCCCAAGAACCCCCTCGCCCATTGCCACTGACGACGAAGCTCCCGCTGTCACTGTTACCCAACAATCACCAAGTCCGTGGGTCAACCCCTACACAATACAATCACCCGTACCTCTTCGCCGGCGCATAGCAATCACCCCAGCTAGAACCACAGTCCCAGTTATCCCCCAAACCTCATCAGTCCCCATGGCAACGACCACATCGAAACCCGCTGAACTCAAGGCCACCCTTCCACCGCCATTCAAGGGAAATGTCGCCTTTGCAAACCAATGGCAATTGGCCATGGAAATTCACTTCCAGGTAAATTCAGAGATATATGACACTAATGACAAGAAGGTAGCAGCCTTCTTGGGACGGATGGAAGGCCTTCAACCGGGGGCCTTCACCGAAGCCTGGTACCGTAAGATCCTTGATCCCCAATGTCTACCCACCGATCAAACCATCTCAAAGGTGATGGATGATTTCTCAAAGACCTTCTACCCCTACGACCAACAGGCCACTGCGTACTCCAAACTAGGCCGACTGTGCCAGGCCATCAAGATCCACAAAGACCAAAGCAAACCCGATGGATTCCAACCCTTCATTACTGAATTCGAGAACCTTATGGCCATCGCGGGAATCACAGACGAAAAAGTTCTCATTGACAAGTTCCTATGAGGACTCGACGACCATTTGGTCACAAACATCCTCTCCATGCCCGCCGTTCCCACTACCATTGCCAAAATGATCTCGCGAGCCAAAGCCTTCCGCACTCATAAGACAACCCGGCTCGGACTTTTAAACCATGAGAAGCCATACGTAGCTCAAACCACTGAATCACGACACCGCATCACAACCTCTGCGACCAGGGACCCAAACGTCATGGATGTAGATGCTGTAACCCTGAAGAAACTCACCCCAAAGGAATGAGCAGAATGTTTAGCCAAAGGACTTTGTTTCAGATGCTGACGAACTGGACATAGCACTAAGGACTGCAAGGGTACAACCCCTCGATCCCAGATCAAGATTCAAGCCATTGCTACCTCTCCGAAAACCCCTTCGACCCCCACCACCAACCTTTAACGATACATGGCCTCCCTCGAAAAGAAGGGAAACTCTCAGACCGCCATCCTCGATGTATTGAAGACCTGCTTCGAAGGGTTTGAAGAAAGCCCGAGGGAGGAAACTAAAGGATCGACACCGGAGGATTTTTAAAGCAGAGAGTTGCCTCGACGTCACCTCTCCCCGTAGATACCATACTGTTAGGACTGAGAAATACACGAACACTCCAGTTCCCCATTACCCTCAGACATCAGGACAAAACCGTCGAAACCACCGCGCTAATCGATAGCGGAGCCACTGGAAACTTCATTGACAAATCCCTCATGCATCACTTCTGTCCCCCACTGCACCACCTTCCCCAGCCCATCATCGCCATCAACGCAGACGGAACCATGAACTTCAAAGGAACCATCAAATGGCAGACCAAGTTACAACTAGAGTTCGAAAACCACACTTTGACTGAAAAGCTTTATGTAACCAATCTAGGACGACCTCGCATCATCCTAGGGACACTCTGGCTAGCCAAACATAATCCTTGCATAGACTGGACTCAACGTACCCTCTCCCTCCCCGACAACCTCACACTACAACTCTTCCACACCACATCCAATCATTTAGCTGACTGGCTTCCTAAGGACCCGGAGATAGAACCCTACCCCTCGTATGCACCCCTTGAGTTGAACAAACTGACTATCTCCACAGAACTCACCCAAAAAGAAGGCCCATCACTAATAACGCTACCCGCGTGGTGCTCTGAGTTCCAGGATGTATTTGAGGAAAGGACCCACGACCGCCTATCCCCTCATCGACCCTTTGACCATGCCATTGAATTATGTGATGATTTCATCCCGAAGGTTGCCAAGATCTACCCCCTTAACCCCACTGAAAAGGAAACGCTTCGCGAATTTATTACTGAACATCTTCGAACTGGTCGCATTGTCCCCTCCACCTCCCCACAGGCATCCCCCTTTTTCTTTGTCCCAAAGAAAGATGGTACCCTTAGGCCCTGTCAAGACTATCGATACCTGAACTCCTTTACCATTCGCAATACATACCCTCTCCCCTTGGTCAATACTCTCGTGGAAAATATACAATGATCCACCATCTTCACCAAGTTCAATGTTCGCTGGGGATACAACAACATTCGCTTATGACCAGAAGACCAGTGGAAAGCAGCCTTCATCACCCCCCTTGGTCTTTTCGAACCAACCGTCATGTTTTTTGGGTTTTGCAACACACCATCTACCTTCCAAGCATTCATGAATCACTCCTTTGCAGACATGACCACCGAAGGTTGGCTAGAAATTTACATGGATAACTGCGGCATTCATTCCACAGACATCCCCACTCATCACACTCATACCCTTAGAGTCCTCTAGCGATTCCGAGAACTTGGGCTATCCCTTAAACTCCTGAAATGCACATTCGACACCCCTCGGATCGAATTCTTAGGACTGATCATTGGTCAAGGCACTGCTCAGATGGACCCCACGAAACTCCGAGCCATCCATGAGTGGAAACCGCCACACTCGGTAAAAGGCATATGATCCTTCATTGGCTTCTGTAACTTTTATCGAAAGTTTATCCCCAATTTCTCTGACCTCGTAGCCCCACTGACAGCACTCACCACTAAGAACACCTCATGGTCCTGGCTCCCCATCCACCAACACGCCTTCGACACCCTTAAACTCAAATTTGTCGACACCCCAGTACTTCAACTCCCCGACCCCTCCCAACCATTCACCCTGATGACTGACGCATCCCTAGTTGTGGTAGGGGCAGTCCTCCAATAACCAGACACCAATGGAGACCTCCATCCCTGTGCCTACTTCTCTAAGACCTTACTTCCCACCCAACACAACTATGACATCTATGATCACGAACTCCTTGCTGTCATCCTCACCCTAGAAGAATGGAAACACCTTCTCCAGGGAATCCCACACCCTATCACCGTCATCACTGATCACAAGAACCTAGCATTCATTAAAGACCCTCGCAAACTGTCCAGGCGCCAAGCACGTTGGAGTCTCTTTCTACAGGACTTCGATCTCCTATGGAAAGTCACCCCGGGGATGCAGATGGCCCTGGCAGACGCCCTCTCTCGATGTCATGATGTTGATACCTCCGCTGACAACTTAGACTCCTCCATCCTCCTGGACCCTCACATCATCAATGCCCTTGATCTCGCCCTTGCTGAAAAGATCCACACCTCCTCTGCTGATGACCCCCTTGTCCTCAAGGCCATCTCGTCCCTCTCCAGCAACACCCCCCTCTTCCCCCGCTCCTCCCTCTTGGACTAGCACTTCGACTCCGGTCGTCTTTTCTTTAAACACTGCCTCTATATTCCCCCAGTCGCTTGCCTCCCCCTTGTCTCTGCCCTTCATTACTCTCTCACTGAGGGGCACATGGGCTACTTTCGCACCAAATCTGCCTTGGAACGTGACA